>VSMD01057347.1:0-81812 GCA_008750895.1 Mirza zaza | reverse complement strand
TCCCGCCTTTTTTGTCTCGTGTGTTGTGATGGTCGGACCCAGGTCGCTCCTGCCGCTTAGCTTTGCAGAGCTGTTGCACTGGTGCACCTAATTCTCCTGTGTTCTTCTTTCAATAGGATGGACTTTTAGCCTCAGGGGTACTGGGTGCTACAGAGCCAACCTCTGAGGTGACAAGAGGTGACAAGTGTCCATGAGGCCAACTGAGATAGGTGCTGGAAATCTATGCGCAAACCTGTTCTCCCCCTCCTGTGGGGCCAGAAAGCCCCACTCATTGGTTCTGTCCTTTGAACCAAAACATTCAGTCTTTAAGAACCGCTGTGTACCGTGCTTCCCCCAAAATAAGACAGGGTCTTATATTTATCTTTCCTCAAGAAGACACTCTATTTCCCCTTATTTTCAGGGGACGTGTCATTTTCCCCTCAAAGCCTCAGCTCGCAGCATGCACAGGGTGGCCAGGACCTGACAGGGGGAGCCGGCCTTGTTGGTGGGGCTGCCCGCACTTTCCGGTCACCTCTGGGACAGCAGCTGTCACGCTGGGGCAGATGAGAAGGGCTGCTCGTCTTCTTTCCCGCTCCTCAACGACATGCATGGGTTGTGCAGACGCGCTGCTCAGCCACGCCCGTCGCTAGGGCTTATTTTCGGGGTGGGGCTTCTATTGCGCACATGCTTAGAAATCCCGCTAGGGCTTATTTTATGGGCAGGTCTTATTTTCGGGGAAACATGGTACATACAGATGACTTTCCCCAAACTGCAGCCCCCTGGGCGGTGGGATCGTGCCTCTCTCCCCCGGTGGTGGTCGGCCAGGACTGGCCTTCTACGGCTCAGCAGTTAAGTACGGAGTCCCCACCCTTCATTGTGTGATGGGAAAGCCGGGGAGAAGCATCCCAGCTCCCCAAGCCGGGGAGCCCCGAGTCGTGAGGGGAAGCCGGGATTCCACCATCAAAGTACGTCAGTGAGGATGTGTCGGGCAGATGAGGTCACCAAAGGCACGGCGATTCCGAGGCAGCGGCAAAAGCCACGGTGCTAAGCATGTCACAACTTAAGAGGTCACCGGGGGACCCTCCTTCACTCACAGCCGAGTGCGATCCTCCCACCTGGCTTTGCGGAGTGCAGCAGGAGGGAGGGTGGGCTGGGACCTGGGGAAAGACGAGCGTGAGAGGATAGGTAGGGTCTGCAGGAGTCTGGATGCCTTTGGAGGACGCCTGGGGACACTCGTAGCCTGGAACAGGGCAGTCAGGGCCAACCGCATCCTTTGTGAATCTGCTGGGCCGTCCGGTCCCCACGTTCGGGAACCGCCCAGCAGTGCACAGGTGAGTCCAGGGGCGACGGCGTAGGATGCTCCAACCTGGCACACGGGTCCTGGCTCCCTGGGAAGTAAGGACGGAACGCTAGCCGCACGAGGACAGTGGCTGGGTGACCTACCGGGAGTCCCGGGCCCCGAGAGCTCCTTAGCATACAGAGTGTGGATGGAGAACACCGCACGGTCACTCGGGCCAACTGGCTTTCTTACATCCTTGCAGCTAAATCATTATTCCAGTTAACGCTTGCCAATCCTTCCACCTCGGGTGACCGGCGTTCCACCGTCCCGGGCTCGCAGAGGCCGCAGCCTGCGTGGGAAGTTCTGATTCTGATGTGCATTCGGTAATAAAAGTGCTGGGTTCCCGGAAGGCAAGTGCCCAAGAGCAGCCGTTCCCCTGGACTTGTGTTTGCCTTCTGCCGTGGAAATGTACCTGGCATCCGACGAAGAAATTAAAAGAAAGATTTTGTGAAAGAGTTGGGAATAGGCAGCCCCTTCCTTTAAAAAACAATACACCGAGTTATGGAACATTCCGGCCCCAGGTCTGCGGGGAGAGAGGAGGAGCATCTTCCTGCCCCGAGGGAGGCTTTGTGCTCCGGGATGGGGGTTCGTGTGTGAAACCCCGATGCAAGGCAGAGTAGGAGATACGACACTGTACGGTAACGTACACAGGAGTGCGACGTAGATGGATAATAGCTTCGTTATTTTTTTTTTATTTCAGCATATTATGGGGGTACAAATGTTCAGGTTTACGTATATTGCCCTTGCCCTGCCTCACCCCTCGAGTCAGAGCTTCAAGTGTGACCATCCCCCAAACGGTGCACATCTCACTCATTATGTATGTGTATACCCATCCCCTCCTCCCCCCTCCCACCTGCCCGACACCCGATAAATGTTACTCCTATATGTCCACTTAGGTGCTGATCAGTTAATACCAATTTGCTGGTGAGTACATGTGGTGCTGGTTTTTCCATTCTTGAGATACTTCACTTAGTAGAATGGGTTCCAGCTCTATCCAGGAAAATACAAGAGGTGCTCTATCACCGTTGTTTCTTAAAGCTGAGTAGTACTCCATGGTATATATATACCACATTTTATTAATCCACTCATGAATTGATGGGCACCTGGGTTGTTTCCACACCTTTGCGATTGTGAACTGTGCTGCTATAAACATTCAAGTACAGGTGTCTTTTTTGTAGAGTGACTTTTGGTTCTTTCAGGGTAGATGCCCAGTAATGGGATTGCTGGGTCAAATGGTAGATCTACTTGTATCGCTTTAAGGTGTCTCCATACTGCTTTCCACAGAGGTTGAACCAGTTTGCAGTCCCACTGGGACCAGTTTGCAGTCCCAGCAGTGTAGGTGTTCCTATCTCTCCACATCCACACCAACAATTGTTGTTTGAGGACTTTTTGATAAAGCCCATTCTTACTGGAGATAAGTGATATCTCATTGTGATTTTGATTTGCATTTCATTGTTTTTAATGAAGACAGTAATTTCACAAATATACAAAGGTCTCCTGCTTTATCTGCTGAGTCTCGCGTCACAGAGAACACGTGTGGTTTGTGAGAAATTGCAGGTATATTCTTACCTGTTTGTCTAACTCGCTTAATCTCTGTTTAACCTTTCAGATGTGCAAACAACCCAAGTGCCCGTCAATCCGTGAGTGGATTAATAAAATGTGGCATATGTGTACCATGGAGTTCTATTCAGCCTCAAAAACTAATGGTGATATAGCATCTCTTGTATTTTCCTGGCTAGAGCTGGAACCCATTCTACTAAGTGAAGTATCTTAAGAATAGAAAAACAAGCACCACATGTACTTACCAGCAAATTGGTATCAACAGATCAACACCTAAGTGGACATACAGGAGTAACATTTATCGAGTGTCGGGATGGTGGGAGGGGGGAGGAGGGGATGGGTATATACAACCACAACAAGTAAGATGTGCAACGTTTGTGGGATGAACACGCTTGAAGCTCTTACTCGAGAGGGGAGGAGGGCCTGAGCAATATATGTAACCTTAACCTTAACCAATATATGTAACCTTGTACCCCCATAATATGCTAAAATAAAAAAAAAACCATGGAATTTAGAAACTAAAAATGACCTTTACAGAAATAATTCATTTCAAATATGGAAACATGTAGGTCCATATATTCAATAAATCTGAGTAATGTCAAAAAATAAAAATAAAAATAAAAGGGAGTTTTATTGTTCATCGGGATGTTTGGTAAATCCCATAAATAAAGTTCAGAAGCCTGATTACTGCACGTGCTGGCCCGGGACGCAAAGACCAGCGAAAAGGGCTTGGTAGCCACTGGTGCAATGCAGCGTTCGTGCGCTCCAAGCACTGCATACGTGGGGTCCCACGTCTGGATTTTTCTTTCCTAAAAATAAGAAGGGATCGAATCACAGTTCCTTCTATTTTATTTGCATAAATGTAAGAGATACAAGTGCAGTTTTGTTACATGGATACGTGGCCTAGCGGTGAAGTGCGTGTGTTCACTGTAACCGTCCCCCGAATAGTGCACACTGTGTCCAGTAAGCCATTTCCCATCCTCCACCCCCTCCCACCCTCCCATGCTTCTGAGTCTCCAATCTCTGTTAATTCCACATTCTGTGTCTATGTCTACATTTTATTTAGCTCCCACTTATAAGTGAGAGCAAGTGGTGCTTTGACTCTGTGTCTCTGAGTTATTTCGCTTAAGATAATGGCCTCCGGTTCCATCTTTGTTGCTGCAAAAGACATGATTTCATTCTTCTTTATGGCTGAAGAATATTCCATTATATGTGTGTGCATGCATGTGTGTGTGTGTGTTCACACACACACGCACATGCAGATGCGTGTAACACATTTCCTTTATCCAATCATCCGTTGGTGGCATTTAGATTGATTCCGTATCTTTGCTATTGTGCATAGTGCTGCAAAAAACATATGAGTGTGGGCATCTTTTGCTGCAGTGACTTGTTTTCCTTTGGGTAGACACCCAGTTAGTGGGGTTGCCGGATCAAATGGTAGTTCTACTTTTAGTTCTTTGAGAAATCTCCATGCTATTTTCCATAGAAGTTGTACTAATTTACATTCCCACCAACAGTGTATAGGAGTTCCCTTTTCTCCACATCTTGGCCAACATCTGTAATTTTTTGACTTTTTTTTTTTGAGACAAAGTCTCACTCTGTTTCCCAGGCTAGAGTGAGTGCCCTGGCATCAGCCCAGCTCACAGCAACCTCAAACTCCTGGGCTCAAGCGATCCTCCTGCCTCAGCCTCCCGAGTGGCTGGGACTACAGGCATGCGCCACCATGCCTGGATAATTTTTCTATATATTCTCAGTTGGCCAATGAATTTCTTTCTATTTATAGTACAGACGGAGATGCCTCCCCTGTCCCGCCTGGGCTTCCATCCCAGCTGCATCCCACGCACGTAGCACGAGGCTTCCCGCCTTGTTGACTCACCTTAATCCCTCCCTCCGGTACAGGTGTCGGGGTTCTCCATGGGTCTCTGTCCCAGGGCACTGTGGAGGGCACAGGCAGGACCCACGCAGCTGGGTGGGCGCCAGGAGAGGACACGCCCGGCCTCTCTGGGCTCGCCGTGGATGGCAGGCGGCTCCAACTCACCGTTCCTGCCACCACGCGTCTCTGCACCACCTGATCGGCGGGTGTCCCGGTCTGAAGCGGCAGACTGTGCCCACTCAGAAGCACCCCAGGAATGGAACAATAAGCACCACGTGTACTCACCAGCAAATCGGTTTCACTGATCAATACCTAAGGGGACCTGTATCGTGTTTCCCCGAAAATAAGGCAGGATCTTATATTTATTTTTCCTCAAGAAGACACTCCCTAGGGCTTATTTTCAGGGGAGGTGTTATTTTTTTTTTAAGGACGGTATGACCATCTACATTGATTCAAATAGAGTGAAGTCGTCTTCTTCTGGAACATTATCATCACTCTCCAAACCCCGAATTCCATCCTGAATGTCTTGCGACTCTATTTCCTTAAGAACCACTGGCCCCACTCTCTCCTGTCGAGCACTAGAGCTTTCACGGGGCGGATGAGAAGGGCTGCTTGTCTTCTTTCCCGCTCCGCGACAACATGCATGGGCTGTGCAGACACGCTCCATAGCCATGCCCGTCACTAGGGCTTATTTTCGGGGTGGGGCTTCTATGGCGCACATGCTTAGAAATCCCGCTAGGGCCTATTTCACGGGCAGGTCTTATTTTCGGGGAAACGCGGTAGATGAGCACATTACTCCTCCCACCCTTTTTTCCCCTGGCAAGGCCTCTCACGCAGGACTGAGCCAAGGTCACCGCAAATCTCGTGGTCCTGGCCAGATGGCTCCCGGGGTCCCTTTTGGCACATTTTGATCCAGCTCCGAACCGGAGAGCATTCTGGTGGCTTCTTCCGTGAGAGAGATTTCAATGCAGTGGGTGCTTTTCAGGCAACCCGGGGAAGTGAGCCGTTTCTCTCCACCTAATTTTCCATCCAAACCGAAGAAACCCCGGGACGGGGAGACACAGGTCTCTCTCTTGCAAAGACTCCTAATGCAGAAGTGCCATTCTCTTCCCAAGAAAGGACAGATAAACTCTCAGTGCACATTTAGAAAGGTTAAATCCCATCCAACCAGGCCAATATTTGTTTAACTGCACTAAGTGAAAGATGATTTGGCCGAGGGAGCAGGGAGAGACCTTTTATTTGATCTGATTTTACACAAACAAAATTTCAGCACCCAGGGACGCAGAAATTCCGGACGACTCTGGAACTTATCAGAGCCATCACTGGACGTCGGCTCAGGGGACGGTTCGTCTTCCCTCCAAATGTCATTTCTTAGACGCGGACTTCGGGGCCCGTGGTGATAACTCAAGCGTGCTCCGTATCAGATGCGCTTGGCCGTGGACACGATTCCCGGAGACCTGCTTAAGTGGAGATTGTGACGGCTCGAACAAAAGTTTGCAAATGGAAAGATGTGTATCAAAGTGCTCGTCAGCGGGGAGGTTATGGATTTTGGGTTTTTTTTTCCCCCTAATGATTATCTAAAGAGAAAAGCAGCCCCTGGAAGGAGCTGTCTCTCTTGCATTGCTTCCTTTTTGCACTGGCTGGATAGAAAGACGCAGGAATACAGTCTAGCTCCAAGCAGCTGATTTTCAGCAAGTGGGGAACTCCTGTGTGTGCATGTTTTTGTTTGTTTGTTTGTTTGTGACAGGGTGTCTCTCTGTGTCACCCAGGCTAGAGTGCCGTGACACGATCACAGCTCACCGCAGCCTCGAACCCCCGGGCTCAGGCGATCCTCCCGCTTCTGCCTCCCAAGTAGCTGGGGCTACAGGTGCACACAACTATGCCCGGCTAACTTTTCTATTCTTTATAGACACGGGGTCTCGCCGTGTTGCCCAGGCTGCTCTTGCGTGTTTTAAGCGCTGAGACGAAGCAGATGCCTCCTCAAATAAACCAGAACACACCTAATCTGGGTGGTGGACTAGCTCCCCTCCCTCCCGCTTGCTGGCCGCATCCCAGGCTTAGAAAAGAGAGCTACATCTCAAGGAACATGGTCACACTCTGGGCTGGTGCAAGAAACCGTGTTGGTGAGGAGCGTCCAGCTTGCCCCTTCCGTCCTCGGAGCTGGCGTCTTGTACACAAATGTCACGTGATTCTAAGACCGCACGGACCGTCCGTCAGCAGCCTGGCCAGCCGGAGGCCAGCTGTGTCCCGAAGGAAACACACGCGCCAAGAGAGCCCCTGCGGGGAGGTGAAGAGCGATGGCCGGCCCAGAGGAAGAGAAGAACCGACCAACGCCAGCCGACCCGTTCTCAAAGTCAGCAGTCCACCGGGCTCAGGTGACCCGGGACCTGCCAGGGGACGGACGTCCGTGGAAAGCAAACCCTCGATTAGCGCTGTGGTGATATGGAGGTGGGTGTCCCCTTCCTGGACATGCTCCTGCCTCGCTCCCTGTGAGTGCAGTTGTGTGTGCTCGCGTGCACTGCCCCGTCCTGGTGTTCTGGAAGCTTCCATGGGCTCCTCCTGCCAAGAGAAGAGCCTCCCCGAAGCACTCAGGGCCTGTCAGGGAAATGACGGACAGGAGTGGCAGAGGGACAGTCCGTGGCCTCGGTGGGCAGACGGTTGCCTCCGTGATTCTGGGGGGGGTGGGTGGCCTGGGCCCAGCAGGGGCACCTGCCAGCGGGGTTGGGGTGGGGTGGGAGGAGGCACCTTCCAGTCCCGGGTCTCAAGACGTCAACACCAAGACGCCTCCCCACCCCTGCCAGAGAACCGGGGGGCTCAGCTTTCACGCGTTGGTCCAGCAAAGTCGGGGCTCCCATCGGTGACCCTCGGCCGTGTGTCAAATCCCCTAAACTCCCCGCTTGCCCAAGTCTCTGTTTCTGCTTGTTTGCTTTTCAGAGCTGTTCCTCCAAAAAAAATGGAAGTTATTAGGTCCCGTGGCTGCTCTTGTCGTTGCCTTCCAGGGAGCTGAGTGTGACGTCTGCCCTCCTTTTGCCATTTGCCAATCTTTTTTTTTTTTTTTTTCCTGTTTTGCAACTCAGGGCTGCAGCACGTGACCCAGAAGTGCCTGTCGGGACAGAGGCACCACTTCCCCCGACCCTGCTCGTCTAATTGCTTCCTCTGACAGCTCAGATTCGTAGGAACAACCAGCGTGAGCCTCCGGCAGGGCCCCGGCACACTGTTCTTTGTGGGGAGTCCCAGAACAACGGGATGCTGTCCTGGCCTTTCTCAGCGCCTTTTCTTTGTTTAAAATTTCAATGCTTCCTCCCCTACACAGCTCTTCCCAACAGAACCAACCCAGACAATCCAGTTCTCTGCAGTCGGGCAAAGTCAGCTTTCCAGACACGCAAGGTGAGTTAAAACGGACCTCAGTTAAATTAATGACACACAGCACATGTCTTGCAGGCTGGCTTCCTACTGGCAGCTATTCCTCGACGCATAAAGGAAGCTCCTACCTGGCGGCAGCCACCTGCCTGCCCGCCTGCCCTGCGGCTGGTGACACCAGGTAGCAGGTAGCGCCATTAGCATCTGTCAGTGGTCACACATGAAGTCCTGAGAGCCTCAGCCAGCCAGGCCAGCGACCTACCGATGGACAGGTCTGGGAGCCCACACTGCATCCCCTCCTCCCTCACTCTCCCCGCTTCCCGCGGTGGGGCGAGGTGAGCCTCAGCCTGGGCCAGGACCCTCACGGCCCGGGCTGCGCGTACTTTCTAGACGTGTAAGGGATTCGGGGGCGCGGCTGGGAGCTCCTCCAGCTGCCTGAGTGCGCCCGAAAGACCCTAATAAAGGTTCGCCTTTTGGATTGAGGGGTTACTGACATCCAGCATTTGTCACTTCTAAAGTTTTAAAAATTACGACATTGCTAGGGAGAGGCAAAGATATAAAATGTAAACAAAATGTTAAGAAAAAAAGGAGGCCGGGCGCGGTGGCTCACGCCTGTAATCCTAGCTCTCTGGGAGGCCGAGGTGGGCGGATCATTGGAGCTCAGCAGTTCGAGACCAGCCTGAGCAAGAGCGAGACCCCATCTCTACTATAAATAGAAAGAAATTAATTGGCCAACTAATATATATAGAAAAAATTAGCCGGGCATGGTGGCGCATGCCTGTAGTCCCAGCTACTCAGGAGGCTGAGGCAGCAGGATCACTTGAGCCCAGGAGTTTGAGGTTGCTGTGAGCTAGGCTGACGCCACGGCACTCACTGTAGCCTGGGCAACAAAGTGAGACTCTGTCTCAAAAAAAAAAAAAAGAAAAAAAGGAAAACAAACATCTGTCGGGTGTGGGGCAGGTGGGAGGTGGGAGGAGGGGACTTGTATATACATACGTGGTGAGTGAGATGGGCACCGTCTGGGGGATGGACACGCTTGAAGCTCTGTCTCAAGGGGGGAGGGTAGATAAGCGCAATGTACGCAACCTTAACGATCGTACCCCCATAATATGCTGAAATAAAAAATAAAAAAGTAAAAAAAAATTACGATATGATGATTGCTCTTGATGTCAAAAATCAAACATCATAGAATTAAAAGTGAAAAGTAGTAAGTTCCATTTCCTCAGTCTCTTGTCTTTTTTGACCTGATATAACCGTGGTAAATATTCTTTCCTTCCTTCAACAGTGATTATGGGATTCCTGCCACAAGAGCCGCTGCAGATAATTGGGATGCAGAGGACAAGAAGGTCCTCTTGTGACTCACACCCCAGGCACGCTGGCCAGTGTGGCCACTGCAGACAAACCGTGGGTGTGGTGCTGTGCTGGGTAGCAGGTGACCGGGCAGGTGTGCACAGCCGCAGGTGAGGTGGACCACACGGCCTCTCTCATGAGCTAACGTTGGATGGTGTATCCCCACAGAAACCCTCTTCATTCTGCACGGATATATCTGTGCATAATATTTTTAACACATCTTGCCCAAAAATGCAATCGCACACACATTTTTGCAACTAACTTTCCTTCCTTAAAAATATATGTCAAGATTCCACACACACACAAAAAAAATTAAATGCAAAATTACCATATGACACAGTAACTCCACTTCTGAATATACACTGAAGAGAATTTAAAGCAAGACCTCCAAGAGGTATTTGCACATGCATATGCATGGTGGCAGCGTAGTTCGCAGGAGCAGAAGGTTGGAGCCACCCAGCTGCCCGTCAAGAGCACAGGCTAAATGTGGTCCGTGCACAGAGTGCCATGTCACTCAGCCTCAGTGAGGAAGGACATTCTGACACCTGCTACAACGCGGGCAGACCTTGAGGACAGTGTGATAATGAAATAAGCCAGGCACAAAAAGACAACGACTGCATAATTTCAGTCGGATGAAGTACTTGGAGTTGTCAAAAAACATAGCAACAGAAAGTGGACTAGGATTTAATACTTGCTAGGGGCTGGGATACAGAGTTTCGGTTTGGGAAGGTGAAAAGAGTTCTGAACGTTGGTTGCATATGCATGTGGGTGAACAGCGTATGAACTGTGCACTTCAAAGAGTTAAGTCGGTAAATTTTACGTCGCGTCTGTTTTTATGCCGCAGTAAAAAAAATTACTCATAAAAATAATCTTCAATACTTTTCTCTATACACTTATTATTGTGAATATACTCTAGTTATTTATATTTATTTTAAATGGTAAGAATAATACATGCATACGGGCTAAGCTGTTAAACCATTTAGAAGTTCCTCCTGATTTTTCTAAGCGATATTGTTTTCATATCTTCAAAACTTACATCACTTAGATTTGTTCTAGAAATATTATAATCATGTAATCGGCACTTTGTCGAAATGTGGTTTCTCCTAAAAATGTATACCTGATAAATCATTTCTCAATATGTAAATGTGATTTAGGAAAAAAAAATAATAAAAAAATGTCTGGACTCCCAGGCAATGAGGTTCTAAAATGTACCTTTTGCTCTTGTGTGTTATTATAAAAGCAAATAAACGTGATCCTCGATGCCATGTGTTTGTGGAGCGGGTGGTGGAAACACATTTCCTGGGGCGGTGGGGGGTGGAATTTTCTCAGTTAAAAGTCTATGAACAGAGAGTCTCGAGTCATGTGATCAGAAGTGGTATCGTCTCCACTTTTCCCTTCTTCCCTCTCATCCTGCCCAGCTGGGCTTCCCTTCAGCAAGGTTGGAAGATGCCAGGAGAGATGTCCGGTCCGGCTGCTCTGGAGGGAGTTTCCTACCATGGTTCTCACGACACCCCGGGCAGCTGCCTCTCCTTGTTCCTTATTCTGAGCTGGGACCTTCCCTTGATCTTCCCACCACACCCTCGTTGCTTTGAAGTTTGGGGCCAGGGTTCCTTCCTCAACCTGGTTCCATCTTCTCCCTCAATCTCTCCAACTCTCTCCTGACACCCGGTCGTTTTTCACAGCTGTTGGGATTTGATTTGTTCTGGATGCACCTTTGTCTGTCATTTTAATGAGATGGTGGGAGAGATGAAAGGTGGATGTATTTGCCTACCTGTTTTGAAAGACAATTCTTAGTTTTTGTAAATGACTGTGTGATATCACGATGCCCGGGAGGTATTAACCAGGCCTTTTATTTCCTGCGTCTTGATGCTTTGGCGTCTGAGGAACTTATGGATGCTGGAGGGACCAGCCCCCCCCTCCAAGGCCAGCAGTTCCAGAGGCAGGATGAGACTCCCCCCTCCGGGAGTGTGGATCTTTTCGGTAAGACCCCACCGACAAGATCTAACCCGGTGGGGGGCTTCCCAAAGGCTCTGCCTCCTAAGACCATCACCTCGGGAGTTCCGGATTTCGACATGGGAATTTTAGGGGGACACAGATATTCGATCTATAGCAGGGACCGTGAAACGGGGGTGGGGGGTCGAGGGAATGACCTTAGAAGTCACTAATACATGCAATTACATCTCTTGTCTCTCGGACCTGGGAAGGTCATGTGAAGTGAGATCCAGGTTGCCCCAGGTCTACTCTGCTCGACACACGCTTACCGCCGCGGTGGGAAACTTGCCAAGTGGCGCATCGAGTTACCTAAGAGGACTGAATTTTTATTTTCCCCCCTCTGGTAATTCTGTGCCGTGTAATTAAGTGACATTGTCACCGTTAGCGGTTTTGCAGAGAGGAGTCAACCCGCCAAAGTCTTCCCGGCGTTCGAGTTACAATGTAAACCGGCGGTTTTTTGTCACCGTTTGTCGTTGTCTCTCTCACACAGATTTCGCTCCCTGCCCAGCGGTTTCACGGACAGAAGGCCGTCCACCCACCTGCCTGGTCCAGGGCTCTTTCCGGAGCTGGGTCCTCGAGCGAGATCGCTGGGGTCCTTCCGACTCTGTCCGGAGAGACAAGCGGGGCTCCAGGTGAGTGAGTGTCTTTCAGTAAAGCCTGGTTTTCCTTCCAAGCCACCCACATTTATGACGTGTAGATCCCTGAATAAAAGCTGGGAGATCCGCCACCATCTGTATGCTCATCACAGTGGTTTATGGTGTCATTTTATTTTTCATGTTTATTTTCCTTTGAAGTGCATTGGAGCGACTGGGTCGTTCTGTGTAAAAAAAAAAAAAAAAAAATTAACCAGCAAATTTATGTTCCTTTTTGTTTTTCACTGATACGATAAAATGATCTCTCTGAATGCAGCCCTCATGGAGATTCTTCTTAAACCTCATCACGTGGAAATTTAAAACATGGTTTGAGGCCGGGCGCAATGGCTCACGCCTGTGATCCTAGCACTCTGGGAAGCCGAGGCGGGCGGATGGCTCCAGGTCAGGAGTTCGAAACCAGCCTGAGCAAGAGCGAGACCCCCGTCTCTACTATAAATAGAAAGAAATTAATTGGCCAACTAATATATATATATATAGAAAAAATTAGCCGGGCATGGTGGTGCATGCCTGTAGTCCCAGCTACTCTGGAGGCTGAAGCAGGAGAATCCCTTGAGCCCAGGAGTTTGAGGTTGCTGTGAGCTAGGCTGACGCCACGGCACTCACTCTAGCCTGGGCAACAAAGTGAGACTCTGTCTCAAAAAAAAAAAATACATAAATAAATAAATAAAACATGGTTTATCAATAAATGTAAACATGTAACAGCTTCATGGGGAAATACCTCCTAACTTGCTGTCTACCTCACCCCCTGGATTTTCACGGCAGGTACGGTAATGCATCTGTTTCCCCCGCTCATTGTCGGAGAACGTTCTGCAGGGCAGATACTTTATTCTCTGCTGGTATCACAGAAACAGGCGTCAATGGTTGAGGACCTTTTTACTGGGCTGCTTTCCCGGGGCTGTGATGCTCTGTTCATGCAACGGAACTCACAGCGTAGAAAACGGAGCGTTTTATGAAGTTCATACATTTTCAAAATGACTCCCACAATGATGCTTTTGTTTTGTGTTAGGACTGGAATGATGGCTTCTCTCTATGTTCCAGAAAACTCCAAAATTCCTTCCTCCAGGGAAGAGCAAAGGCTCGTATTTTTCATGGCGACTGACGGGGCCCTTCGCAATCAGCAAGGGGCAGACGCCGGCCCCTCTTCCGGGAAGGGAGCAGTGATGTATGGGAGACTCTCACCCTGCGTCTCTTCATCACGGGCGGTTTGCAGGCCAGCCAGCCTGGCTTCTGTCGCAGGGTTCAAGCGTAATGCCTCCCAGCGAGCTCGTGAATGCCAACATGCCTTCGCTCTCTGTGTACGTAAAACCCCCCCCTTCCCCCTCCTTTTTTTAGTGGATAAAGCCATTGACGTTTTTATGGGATTGTGTTTGGAAAAGACTAACATGTCATTCTAAATGCAACATATGGTAGTGGTCAGATCGTGTTCCTACCGTGTAAAATGCTGGACTAATAACCTACTGCGTTCTCTTGGCCAGGACACAGAGAAAAACTTGATTCATTTCACCAGTTTCCCTTAATCTCCTTCCTTGGCTCCCATCCTATTCTGCAAAAGTTGATAAATCTTACAGCCCCCCTAAGATTACTGCCGTCTCTAATAGTCTCACGACGTTAGAAAGAAGCTAGGCTCCTTGGCGCAAAATACATCCCACAGATGAAATCACATAAATAATTTAGTTTTCACAATTTAATTTTTATAGGGTTTTTTGTTGTTGTCGTTGTTGTTGTTGTTCTTGCTGTTGTTTATGGGCCATAATAAGGGCTATTGGCTTACCCTGCGGTAAATAAAGGGGGAACATTTTAGCATCAAAAATTTCAATGTTGTTATTACCTTTCACCATTGGCAACGCTCAATTATCCGGTTTCAGCCTGAGGTCGTGCTATGTCCACAAATGACAGCATGAGAGAGACGAGTGTGCACGCACACATAAACTCGCCTCTCTGTCTTTTTTTTAAAAAAATGAAATTAACTCATTTTCTTCTTTTCGTGTTAAAAATGTTCTTCTCCCCTTAAAACTGAGACTGAGCGAATTTTCCACGTCTTCATCTTGAAATAACCCGTGCCAACTTGCGAGCATCAGTGAATATTCCCTAAGAATCCTCTGGCTCTTAAGAACAGCAACACAGTCGTTCCCAAGTCCCTCCTCGTGCCCCTGAGCCCTGCTCAGGGCTACAGAGGATTTTAAGCCGTGACGGCGCATGCCCTTGTTCTCTGGGCTTCAGTCCTTCCCAAACACAAGAGCATCCAAAGGGCAAAATGCAAAAACTTCCGGACAACGCAGGGCTGAAACAAGGCTGACATGTTTGACAGAGGAACACAGAACATCCGTTGGATGCTACAGATGCAGAGATCGGTCCAGGAATTCGCTCTAGAATAACTCTCAATCGTTCCAGATAAAAAATATCCGTGGCGAGCAAAACACGGGAGAGCCCGTGTGCCCTGTTGCCGGGCACAGCCTCGAGCACGTGGCCCGTCTGGTTCTCACAACACACCTGGGCAGTCAGTATTAGGAGTGTACCCATCTTACAGATGGGAACACTGAGACCTAGAGAGGTCACCTCGCTTCTCCATGCCTCAGGGAGAGTGGCAAACGCGAGGTGGCATTTTTGCGGCGGGAGGGGGACTCATGACTCCGTGGCAGGGCTCTGAGCCTCATCCCGGGGTGTCCCCTGGTCCCCATGTAGCTCCTCTGTCCCATGCAGCTCCTGCTTGGAATGTGAGTCCTTGCCCGGGGAGGGTCCAGGACGGCCAGGCAGGTCTCTCGGGGCCACAGTCAAAAGTGCGATGCTCTTGTTCCAAGACAGCCAGAAGTGTTTTTTTTTTTTACAGCACCACAGGGGCCATTGAATTTTGATGTCATTAAATTAATAAAACTCCAGGGGCTGGCCGGTGACAATCTAATTAAACTTTACAGGGTGCCGTGCAACTATGTAACAAGGTGGGCCGACTTTCAGGTAGATGAGTTTTTGATACACGTCAGCCAGTTAATCACTCGTTGTGTAGACTGGGATGAAACATTTCCTCTCGTGCCATCCTAAGTACGCTCCAGCCTCGTGTTGGAGTCTTCTTCTGGGGGCAGAGGTCAGCAAAGATTATTGATTAAGTTAGAATTGCCACCTGCCCGGAGACGACCTGGGCAGGCTGGAATTAGAGGTGTCTGCTTGTTTGGGACACATGAAGTCAGCCTGACAATCGTTTATTCCTAGCGTACTGCCAGGTCATCCCACTTCTCTGGAGAGCGATTTGGCAATATTTAGTACAATGGAGGTGCACGCTTTACCACCCCAAAGTCGCACCTGCGGGTATGTCCTCTGGAAAAAGGTATGTCCCATGCAGGTGCACGACGAGATGCACATAAGAATGGTCCATGCAGTTTTGTTTGTCATGGGGAGATGCAGGAAGTGCGTGTTTAAGGACAGAATGAATACTTAGAATTTGGTACATTTTTACAATGGCATTTTTTTTCCAGTCGTTAGAATGAGCGACTTAGAGCTTAATGTATCCATGTGCATAAATCACAAAAAACATTGAATGAAAAATACCGGATATAAAACGACGCTTATACTATTCTGCCATCTACGTAAAGCTTACTTTACTACTCATGGGTATATACTTTCACAAACGCTGCAAACATCAAAGCATTATTATTGGCGCCAATGACATACCAAATCCATGATGACGGTTATCTTTCAGGAAGGATAAGAGAGAAAGTGAGTTGGGGAGGTGTAGATGGGAGTTTTAAGCTGTAACGACGCTGATTTACTCCTTTAAAATAACAAGAGCTGAAGCAACGAGGCAGATTATTGTTTTTAATGATACTTAGATGACGAGCATTATGTAGTTTTCTGTATTTGCGGAGATGCCTGGAATAATTCTTCGTTAAAAAAAAAAAAAACAAAAGTGAGCTTCCTGCGAGCTGAGCTTTGGGGCGCTCAGCACGGCAACGCTAACGCCCGTCAGCGAGACGCCGGCGGCCAGGAGCCGGAAAGGCGTCTCTTTTAGACGTCCCTGGCACCTGCTCCTTCCGACAACAGCCAGAACGACGTCTCAACGCGAATCTCGTCTTCGATACCAGCGGGCTTTATACGGCAGCCTTTCTCTTCAGCGGGACGTACTCCCCCCAGAACAACTCGCTTTTCCTGAATTTTTCTCTTTGTCGGTGTGACAGTCTCAGGAACCCGCAATTTCGAAGCACAACGGCGGTGGAACCGAGGATGAGGGCGGAGTGGTTGCAGCCGTGGAGAGGCGTCCTTCCTAGGGGGTGCCTGGAAGGACGTTTCGATTTTGTTACTCATTTAAAATTGCTTTGGCCGGTGACATTCTAGGGAAAGGAAAAAAAAAAAAAATGACAACCACACAGGTGGCTCTGAGCACCTGCCGGGCTTTTGATGGATGGAAACCTTGGCAGGGGGACCGCCACGGCGCTCGGCAGGGCGGCCGATGGCACCTGCTCCGTGCTCTCCTGCTCTCCTGCTCGGGTTTCCTCCCTGGCTGTTTAGAGACGGCTCTTCACCTGTCACATCCGCTGAATTTGGCAACAGGCAGAGGAACAGTCAGCGGCCAAGCAAACGGGAGCGGTGTGAGCCTCGGATCGTATGCTCCCAGAGGGCACGGGCCGAGCCTTCACCTGTTCCCCAAAATGCCCCTGGCAGCGCCATCGACATGCCCAGGTGCTGATCGGCAGGACTCCATGGACGCGCTTAGCCCCTGTGGGCTCAGGGTAAGTCAGAGCTACTTTCCTCGAGTCCCCCGACCCCGTCTGCAAGGTGCAGAGGGGTGCCCAGCACGGTACTCCCGGCACAGAGGATGCTGCTTTGCCACGGCCGGTAATTATCCGAGATCTGTTCTCCAGAGCGAGCGGAGGCCGTGAGTTTGTGAAGAGGTAGCTGAGCGTGGAGGTCTAAAATGATGTTAAGAGTTTCTGTTTGTCCTTTTAATAACTATTTTATTTACTAAGGCATGCAGCAAACACTTATGGTTCCCCATGTCACATATCATCAGTGCACATGTGGCTCATGTTTTTTTTTTTTTTTTTTTTTGAGACAGAGTTGCGCTCTGTTGCCCAGGCTGGAGCACAGTGGCATGATCCTAGCTCACAGTAACCTCTCCAACTCCTGGGCTCAAGAGATCCTCCCGCCTCAGCCTCCTGAGTAGCTGAGACCACACGTGTGTGCTACCACGCCCAGCTGATATTTTCTGTTTTTAGTAGAGACGGGGGTCTCGCTCTTGTTCAGGCTGGTCTCGAGCTCCTGACCTCAAGCGATCCTCCCACCTCAGCCTCCCAAAGTGCTGGGGAATTACAGGTATGAGCCACCGTGCACAGCCCCACATACCATCCTAGTGAGGGTGTGGTACACGGTTCCACACAGGTGAGTGCAGCTGTCATGACAGCGTCCCGCCTCAAACACGTGCTGTTTGTTGTTCCATTCCACTCAATACTTGGATCTTAGTACTTGGATCTCTTCGTGCATTTATTCAGCAAACATTCATTGAACGCTTACTAAGCACCAGGCATACTGCTAGACTGGCAAGAAGGTGACAATTTAGTAACGGGGAGGTCCTTGGCGTTGGTTTTGGGGACAGCGTTTGCATGCTGTGGCTGAGACATTTGCCATGTCTTGGCCAGCCACACCCTTCCCCTCCGGGAGCCACAACTGTTCTCCTAAAATTAAGATTTGCTCTTGTCAATCCATTTCCTAAAGCATTCCAGTGGGTTCCCTTTGCTTTTAGCAGGATTGGCGGGAGACATACAAGGGCCCCACCTACGCCTGTAATTTTTTGACCCTTCCAACATTTCTCCCTTCAAATCAGCATGTATTTAATAGGGAAAGCAAGAAACTGTTTTTTTTTTTTTTTTTAATTCCTGGGTACTGTAGAGCTCAGGGAGGGAGCAGGAGGAGGCATCGTCAGGGAATCAACACTGTTATAACATCTTACAGGAGAGAAATCCTTTTCGCTAAAACACAAAGGTTGATAAAAAAAAACTTTACGAGCTCTTATAGAAAAGTACCATGATGATTTGCACCTATTGTTATTTTATTTTATTTTATTTTATTTCATTTTATTTTATTTTATTTTATTTTATTTTATTTTATTTGAGACAGAGTCTCGCTTTGTTGCCCAGGCTAGAGTGAGTGCCGTGGCGTCAGCCTAGCTCACAGCAACCTCCAACTCCTGGGCTCAAGCGATCCTCCTGCCTCAGCGTCCCGAGTAGCTGGGACTACAGGCATGCGCCACCACGCCTGGCTAATTTTTTCTATATATATTAGTTGGCCAATTAATTTTTTTCTATTTATAGTAGAGACGGGGTCTCGCTCTTGCTCAGGCTGGTTTCGAACTCCTGACCTCGAGCAATCTGCCCGCCTCAGCCTCCCAGAGTGCTACGATTACAGACGTGAGCCACCACGCCCGGCCTCGTTATTTTTTTGTTGTTGTTGCTGAAATTACTTTAGAGATCATGTGTGCTGTATTTACGAACCTCGTTATGAATATTTAAGATCCACGTAAAATACTTACCTTCCTCATTCCGTGCCCATATGTGCTCCTTGCGAATCTGAGTCTGGGCTGGTTCTCTCTGTGGCCCCTTTACGGTGCATACACATCACTTTCATGGGATGCAATTCATTAGGATTCATTAAATTTGCTCATAAAAAAAAGAGCTTGGTGTCCCCCTGGGGCAAGTTCGTTAAAAGAATCTCTCTGGCTCGGTCATGAATCATTTTTTCCCCTGTATCCCAAGGCAGCTCCTAAGCTCCACCGTGGGCGAGGAGGCCCCAAAAGACAGGTTCAGGAATCCGACAGCCAAACACCGGGGCCTGCCCGGAAATTTCTGAATAAAAATACTGCGGCAGGAGAGGAGGGGGAGCCATATGGCTGTCTGGTGGGGCTCTCTGCTCCGCGCCAGCCGGGTTTCCAAGGACTGCCTCACACAGAAGGTAATTTCATCCGCGCGCTGCGCTGGGAAGTGTCGGGCAGCGTCTATGCGAGCTGCTGACAGGGATCTTCCTGGTAGATCAGAGCAAGTCTGCTCCGTTGCTTTCCATTGAAGGATCTCGGACGCGTCTCTTCTGAAAGCCGCAGCTCGCAAGAGAGACATTTAGCTCTAAGACGTTGCCCCGGGGTTCTTTCAACCCTCCTGCAATGGAAGGACCCTCTCTCTGCGCGAGCCGGTGTCTTCGTCCCGATCCCGTCCCCGGCCTGTCCCTGCAGGTCGCCTGAGGCGGGACCCTTGCCCTGTTACTTCGCCGGTGCTTTCGGCAGCAGTGGCCACAGTGACGGCTTAAGTCTACGTGCAGAGGTGGCAGGAAGAGGGCGTTGGTTCTCAGAGCACGTTTCCCGAGAGGGTCTCTAGGTGTCATCTGCGCACCTTTTCGGCCACTTGTCTCCCTGCGGAAAATATCTGCAGCGCTGACGATGTTTTTGCACTCAGTAAAAAGCATGCCGTTTGTGCCTTGCCAAGAGCGGCACATCTCTGAATCGGAAGGTGATTTATACATCGGATTGTGTGGCCGGTGTGGCCCTGGGGCTGCCAGCTCTGTGGCAAGGTGGGTGCTGGCTTTATATATATATATATATATATATATATATTTAGTTGGCCAATTAATTTGTTTCTATTTATAGTAGAGACGGGGGTCTCGCTCTTGCTCAGGCTGGTCTCGAACTCCTGACCTCGAGCTATCCGCCCGCCTCGGCCTCCCAGAGAGCCGGGATGACAGGTGTGAGCCGCCGCGCCCCGGCCCACTTTCTTCTTAAGAAACAATGGATCACTGAGCTCGACTCATATTTCAGCCCTCCCTTGTACCGCCCTTGGTAATGTGCATATTTGGCAAGATTAAAACTTTGCAGAGTCTTTTATAATCATGGTCTTAATCTGGTAAAAAAAAAAAAATATATATATATATATATCTGTTGAGAACGATTTTCCCCCGGACGTGGCTGAGTACCCGTGTGCACTTGGTGACGGCGGCATTGATGAGGCCGACCCAGGACGTTGACAGCTGCAGCAGGACCGGCCTCCAGAGCTGCCCTCAAAAGTGGCCCTTATGCTAAATATGCGACCTCTCTCTCCTTCCAGAGCACAGCCTGTCACCTGCGTTTGGTTTCGCTCCTCGTTGTCTCCAATTTCCACCCCACTCACACTTGAGAACCCTCCATCCCCTCCCCCATGGAGTGCATTAGTTGCCATGGCAACGGTGCTCTCAGCAGCGGGGATGGAGCTGAGCGACAGGTACAGTTGGCGGGGGTGTCCTGGCTGGAGAGTAGCAGAAGGGCCGAAAGGGGAGTAATGACCCAGCTGGCCAGGAGGGGAGCCCAGCACCCCTGGTGGAAAGTTCTGGAAGAATGGTGAATAGCAGAAGCTCCCCAGGGAGGCAGGTCCCAGGGTCAGAGGGCTAAACCCCCAAGGGAGGCCTAGAGACTCCCTTTCTAGGAACATGGAAACTGGGACCTCTAGATTGTACTTGCAAAACTAAAAAAAAAAATAGGCCGGCCGCGGTGGCTCACGCCTGTCATCCTAGCACTCTGGGAGGCTGAGGCTGGCGGATTGTTTGAGCTCAGGAGTTTGAGACCAGCCTGTGCAAGAGCGAGACCCCGTCTCTACTAAAAATAGAAATAAGTTAATTGGCCAACTAAAAATATATAGAAAAAAAAAAATGAGCCGGGCACGGTGGCGCATGCCTGTAGTCCCAGCTACTCGGGAGGCTGAGGCAGGAGGATCACTTGAGCCCAGGAGTCTGAGGTTGCTGTGAGCTAGGCTGACGCCACGGCACTCTATCCCGAGCAACAGAGTGAGACTCTGTCTCAAAAAAACAAAAAGAAAAAAGAAAAAAAAAATTTTTTTATCTTGATAGGTACTATAATCATTCTGTTTAAGTTGATTTTTATTTATTTTTGTATGAGATATGCTGTCCCTTCTCCCACGTGTTTGGAGTTCAGCGTCCACAGTGTGGGCACCACTTTCTGAGCTCGGGCAGTTCAGAGAGAAGCCCGGGTGGGCAGCCCGGGCCCAGCCCTCTGACCCTCTCCGATCCCCCTCTCTGTCCCCTGTCCTGTACTCGGTCTCTTCCCCGAGCTGCAGAATCCACGGGCTTCATCCATGTCGACAAGAAAGAAAGTGGCTGGAGGTCCCCACCTTCCCTGGGGGGGGGGGGTTCTTGCCTCCTAAACTTGCCCTCTGGCCATCTTGTTCTTTGGCCTCTGTTCATTTCCCGAAGCGACAGTGAGCAAATGCAGGTGAAAAGTAACCTCAGGTAGCATCGTTTCCTTCTCGTTCATTTCTTTCCCTCTCTCTCTCTCCACCTGCTAACTTCTTGCTTTACAGAGCTCTTGTCGAGATAACAGGGCGCTATTTCAACACATACAAGAAAAGATGTTCTATAAATCTAACGAGCGGACGGAATTCAGGTGTCAAACCTGGACGTTTACGACCCGGCTCTCCCTCGCGAGGTTTTCCGCCATGCGCTTACAGTTTCAGGCGGTACCTGTAATTGGAACAACTACATTATTAGCTGGCAGCCCTGGAGATAAAAATAAAAAAAACACAAACCCTGACTTGGGTCTGCAGGGGAGAAGGCGCCTGCCATATCTGTCGATCTAAATGAGAGCGTCGGTATATCAGACCCGCGATGATACCGTGTTTCCCCGAAAATAAGACCTACCCATAAAATAAGCCCTAGCAGGATTTCTGAGCATGTGCGCAATAGAAGCCCCACCCCGAAAATAAGCCCTAGTGACGGGCGTGGCTCCGCAGCGCGTCTGCACAACCCATGCATGTCGTCGCGGAGCGGGAAAGAAGACGAGCAGCCCTTCTCATCTGCCCCGTCGTGACAGCTGCTGTCCCAGAGGTGACCGGAAAGGTGCGGGCAGCCCCACCAACAAGGCCAGCTCCCCCGGTCAGGTCCTGGCCATCCTGTGCGTGCTGCGAGCTGAGGCTTTGAGGGGAAAAACAACACGTCCCCCGAAAGTAAGCCCTAGGGTGTCTTCTTGAGGAAAAATAAACATAAGCCCCTGTCCTTATTTTCGGGGAAACACGATATTATGGAAGTGGGTGCCCTGCGTTTCCGGCACGAAAGCCGTAACATGCAGCGATGTGATTAAGCGAGAGGCTTTATTACGTAGATTAATCGCATAAGGAGGAAGGAAGACGATAAGTTGCTCTCTGGATGAGGGATGGACATAAGGACGGGTCAGAAACCATCCCAGTTTACCAAAATTGCCTCTTTGCACACGGAGGTGTGCTAGGGCATTCCTACACCAGCAATGTGTTATAACTCATCAACTTAAATACATCTAATTTGGGTTAGTGATTCTTTTCTAAAAGCATCTGGCCACTTAAAAAAACACAAAAAACCGAATGAGCCCTGCCTTCCTTCATTTTTGGCCATTGGAACAGAACACTTTTGCTGACGTAGCTGTTCACAAGGCCATAAAACCTCTCGGCGAATGAGGAGTTTTGGAAGCCACGCCAGACCCCAGGGTCACCCCTGCTCACCAGTGCTCCATGGACAGCTCCGTGGACAACCCAAAATTTGGGAAGGGGTGGGGGAAAGCCAAGGCCACTACATTGCTTCAGGGGCAAAAAAAAATAAAAGGCAGAAATCTTAAGTTTAACACCACGTCTTGATAAGGAAAGGCAATAAATGTTAATGAATAATTAAAAGGAGTGCTTATCAGGCATCAACCCAGCTTAGAAAATGGAAAGCATTATAAATGTGGCAAGGCTTCATGCATTTTAACAAGGGCAGGAGGAACGCAAGAACGGGGTGCTTGAGTCTGAGGAAGGATGAAGATTGAGGGATTGCAGGGTTTTGGGGCAGGCGGTACCCGGGGACTGCGGGCTCCTGGCTGCCCCTCCGCGCCCGGCAGGTGCACCTGGCCCGGGGGAGGGGGGGCTCTGGGTCACCCCCTTTCCTCCCCACAGGGAGATGGGCTGCCACCGTCTTTATCGGGCTCCATTGACGAGACAGCGTCCAGGGTTGGTTCCTGTATTCGAAAAAACAAATGGTAGGACAAGGAATTGAGGAGAAGACGTTTGCTTCTTAATCAGCTTCTCTCTGCAGCGTGGCAGGGTGACAAAGGGCACAGAGTCTGGGCGCAGGATAGACTGGTTCAAGTTCCCTGAGCTGCCCCTTGAAGGGCCATCAGGGGCCCCAGGGCCCTGATGGGCCTCTGGATTCAGCAGATGTCTGTGTGTGTCGGGTGGTCTGAGCTACACCCACCTGCAGGTGTCTATCGGAGGTGAAGGCTCAGGCAAGGAAGTCCTGGCATGGTCAATGCGGACGTCGAGAGCTGTCGTCATCACTCCAATCCCCACAGCCCGGGTCTTGCAGGGGTGACACAGAATTATATGCACAAGGGTATGGATCCGGCATAGGAAAATCTCTGGGCCTCCAACGAAAGGTCGAAGCATCTTTTTTTTTTTATTTACAGGGAACATAGAGATAAAATACTCCATAGCTTTTCGAACTCTTCCACCGCCGAGCCTCAGCTGGCCTCGGCCTTTGCACGGGGCTCCGCTCTCCATGGCTTGAGGTGCTTGATTGCTTTCTTGAGCGAGCGAGGGGCCTCTGTTTTCACTGTGCACTGGGCCCGGGACCACGTAGTCTGGGCCAGTGGGGCAGGCACCGTGTTCACCGTTCACCGGGGGGCGCGGCTGGGGGCTTCTGTGGCCCCTGGAACCCGTGTCTGAGAAGCGTGGGCTCCCAGGGAGGCGTGCAGAGTCAGCGAGTGAAAACACAAATGTTTCGCGCCGGACGTCTCTGCAAAAATCACGCTCCATGTGAGGTTCCCCTGGAATTCGAATTCGACCGGGCATCCTGCGTTTTCGTCCGGCAACCCTCTTCCTGCCCACCCATCCAGGGAGCAGGCGCAGTAATCTCCGATGTTTCTTGAGGACAAGGGTGCTGGGCGCCGGCCGCTGTCCTGCGTCTGCCGGCCCGGGTCGCAGCGCACACAGGCGGGGGACGCGGCGAGGCTCCGTGACAGTCAGAGCAGGGCCAGGTTTGCGCCCGCCTGTCTGGCCGAGATGCCCAGCTCCTCCGTCTCAGCGTCTGGCCATGATGGAGTTGGGCAAGAGGCACCAGGTGCGGCCGCAGCCTCGCCAGCCAGTATGCGGGAGTCCAGGCCCCTGCTGGGCTAAGAGTTAACGACGCAGAATGAGTTAAAGAGATGGATGACATCTGTCAGTCATCATCAGTCCTGCTGGCTCCGTGAGCCGGTGCCAGTGTTTCCGAAGAGAACAATTCCGTGCGCGGGAAGAGCCCTTCCACCTGCACTCGGATGTTCATAGCAGCACAGTTCACAATTGCAGAGATGTGGGAACAACCCAGGTGCCCATCAATACATGAGTGGATTAATAAAATCTGGTACATGTGTACCATGGAGTACTGTTCAGCTATAAGAAACAATGGTGATAGAGAACCTCTCGTCTATTCCAGGATAGAGCTGGAGCCCATTCTACTAAGTGAAGTACCCCAAGAATGGAAAAACAAGCACCATATGCACTCACCAGCAAATTGGTATTAACGGATCAACACCTAAGTGGACACATAGGAGTAACATCTATCGGGTGTCGGGCAGGTGGGGGGGAGGGGATGGGTATATACATACATGTTGAGTGTGATGTGCACCAACTGGGGGATGGACACGCTTGAAGCTCTGACTCGAGGGAGGAGGAAGGCTAGGGAAACATACGTAACCTTACCATTTGTACCCCTGTAATATGCTGGAAAAAATTAAAAAAGGAAAAAATTAAAAAAAAAGCTACCACGAGTAAAAAAAAAAAAAAAGGAAGAGTCCTTCTCCGAACGAGTTCCTCCCGTGGAGCTCGGACAGGGATCATTGAACGGGGTGGAAAGTGGGTGTCATTCCCTTTCCAAAGATTTTCAAATATTTCAAGTATGGGAAAATTCAAAGCCTTGCTTTGCCTTTTTTTATTTTTTTGCTTGGAGGCTGTAAACCATGTATATTTAGAAAGAAAGGTGATCCTCAAATTCCAGAGTCTGTCACACTTAATTCATCAGCTGACGTCCAAGTAAATGTTTACAAAATGCACAATTTTTTTTTTTTTTTTTTGAGACGGAGTCTTACTAGGTTGCCCGGGCTAGAGTGCCGTGGCATCAGCCTAGCTCACAGCATCCTCAAACTCCTGGGCTCAAGCGATCCTCCTGCCTCAGCCTCCGGAGAAGCTGGGACTACAGGTACACGCCGCCGTGCCCGGCTAATTTTTCAATATATTTTTAGTTGGCCAATGAATTTCTTTCTATTTTTAGTAGAGATGGGGTCTCGCTCTTGCTCAGGCTGGTCTCGAACTCCTGACCTTGAGCAATCCTCCCTCCTCGGTCTTCCAGAGTGCTAGGATTACAGGTGTGAGCCACCGCGCCCGGCCAGCGAATTTTTAAAAATCGGTTTTATGGCACGAAATTTTAAGTTGCTGAAGAAATGCATACCTCACATTTCTTTGTATCTTTCTGCTAAAGTTTTCCCAGGCAAGAGCCTGCAGTATATTAGTGCCAGGTGCTGTGATGGTCCCAGGTCTTCCAGGTGTGGCCTTGCCAAGAGGACACCTGCCCATGTCCCCTGCCATGGGATAGGCCATGCACATCCCACTTCCTGGCCTGTGGCTTTGTTTACCTGTTGTGTCTTTGCTCTTTCTACTTTTCCGATACACTCTCTCTGCCTGCTTGTCCCACATATGTAAAAATCCACCTACTAACTCCAGTTGATTTAAATATTGATACTTCTGAAACCAGTTGAATGGCAGGTTTCTAAGGATGACTCTCGTAATTCATTTGCTACCATCTATATTTTTTTCTGGGTGTGTTTTTAAGACGATCAAAGCATGGAAAATAATTTTTGTATGATGAACTGCTGGTTTTCATCATGCTTTAGAGAGTTGAATTGGATACGTTTGCACTGAACGTTTAACCCTTTGCACTCACTTGCTTTTTTCTCGATTCCTTTATTCTACTCGGGATTTAATTTTTTAAATACCCCAGATTTTACAAAGCACGGCAGTAGAATAAAAAGATGGAGTTTCTTTTCATACAAACTTATTTGTTTGGATTTTTTTTATATTTTCAAATTATTGATACATTCAAAGAGTCATTTTAATCTCTATAATTTTTGCTAACCGTGTCGAGTCACACGCTCAACGTCCGAGTGCAAAGGGTTAAATACCTGTGAAGATGGGTTGCATATTTAGAGAGATGTTGATGTTTAACATTTAAAGAGTATTAATCGCGTAGCAGATTATAATGAATGATTCGAGCTTTAAAAAAACATATCAATAACAGCACCTGCCTCAGTGGCTGCATCCTGATGCTCCTTTCGGTTAATAAACACGTCAAATTCACGTGAGGTTGCCGTGGAAGTGTCGGAAGCCTGCACGTGGCGTGTAGTTGAGTCTGAATCAGCCCGAGCCAGAGAGGAAAACGTCACGACGTCAGCTTTCTAAAACCATTGACGGTGGAAAGCTGGTGTTTCAAGGAAGACGTGTACATGCTCTGCAAAATAGAGTCTAGGGGTCACCTTCGCCCGGGCAATGCCGACGGCCGCGTCATCTCTTAGGGACACACAAGGCCAGGGAGCGTGTCAAAGATCTGGGGAAGTAAGCCCTGCAGAGTGCCGGACAACAGGAAAAGCAACGTGGATCGCAGATGCGGTTTCTACTTTTCTCATCATCACCTTGGGAAAAGTAAAAAAGGAAGAGATAAAACAAATTTCAATAGTATATTTCACCGAAGTGTATTCAGCATCTTATCGCCTTAACCTGCGATCCACATGGACATATTCATGAGACATCTGACGCACCTTTTGTCAGGGTAAGACTAGGAAGTCCAGGGCCCATCCTGCAGGTGTGAGCGCCTTAGTTTGGGCGAGCCACCACCCCGGTGCTCCGAGGCCAGGTGTGGCCGGGGCTTTTCCTGGGAGAACCCCGGTAAACCTCCCCGCACAGATCCCTGAGTTCAGACGCCTCTCCCGTTCCCAGCGCAAACCCACGCCCTGTTTGGGACGCCTGCTGACACCTCGTCTTAGAGGACCTGCCTGTGCACTGAGCTCATTTCTAGGCAGGCCGCTGGGTGCCAGGTGAGTGTGTGACATCACGCATTCGTCTTCCTGGGCAGCCGGCACCTGCACGGCCACTCCGCTCTGTAAGCATCAGCTGCTTCCCGAAGAAATCCGGAGCTGCCCAACGCCCTCCAGCCATCCTGGGGGACCGGGCCGGTGGGTCTCCTTTCTGCACCGAATGTCTTCCCTGGTCTCCCTTCTTCGCGGGGTGGTCGAAGGCTGCGACGGCAGAGAAATACCTCTGTTCCTGTGCGAGTTCACATTTCATTTTCCTCCGGCAGGCATGGATGTGCCCAGGGGCAGCAGGAGGGTGTCGGAGCTGCCGCCCTTCCGGGTGAGGGACCCCATCGGCGCTGTCCTCCGAGAGCCTGGCCCGCTTAGCAGAGAGGGGTGGGGACAGGGCCGCGCTCAGCCCTCTCCCCGGAGTGAGTGTCGTCTCTGCAGGACACCCCGAAACACACTGGTCTCCTCTCTCAACGGAATGAACCCAGTGTCGCTTGAAAAGCAAAAAAAAAAAAAAAAAATCAGGGAGGGCCCCACTTCTCAGATGGATCCAGAGATCCGACAGTTGCTAAGAACCATTAGGAGAAACTCCCTGGAAATTATCTGAACTTCTTCTTCAAAAAAACGACGCTTGTGGAGGCCGCTAGACCAGCAGATGGGGAAAGTGCATCAGCCGGGGAAATCGATTTCGGTTCTTGATTGAGGGGTAGGCAGGAAGGCAGGAGGGGGTTACTCAACACTCAGCTACTAACGGTCCTGATTCACTCATTTTCTGCTTAAAAAGGCACTTTGAGCTTTTCCCAACCCCAAACGTATGCTTCTTAAAGGGCAGGTCGCTTCTGAGCACAAGCAACGGAGGAGTAGATTTATAGGTATCGGTATTGAGCCCATTTCCTATTCTAAAGGATAATGAGGCAGAATGTATGTTACTGACCCAATCGCTAGACCCCGGACGTGAGTTTGTTTCGTTTGGTAAGTAATCCCAGGTCTTGCTGGACGTCAGTAGCGCCTGGAAGAACTTTCTGTTTTAGTTTTGTGCTCTTCACATGCAGATCCTGCTTCTCACACACCCTTGGCTGCAAATCCCCACGAGTCCTCGTTTCACCTGGAGTTGGTCCCAATCTCTCTTTTCCCTCCCGCAAAACCCCCACTGCAGAGGCCTCTTCCTGAACAGTCGTCCCCACCCGAGTTTTTTTTTTTGAGACAGAGTCTCACTCTGTTGCCCGGGCTAGAGAGAGTGCTATGGCGTCAGCCTCGCTCACAGCAACCTCAAACTCCTGGGCTCAAGCGATCCTGCTGCCTCAGCCTCCCGAGTAGCTGGGACTACAGGCATGTGCCACCACGCCCGGCTGATTTTTTCTATGTGTGTATATATATATATTAGTTGGCCAATTAATTTCTTTCTATTTATAGTAGAGATGGGGGTCTCGCTCTTGCTCAGGTTGGTTTCGAACTCCTGACCTCGAGCAATCCGCCCGCCTCGGCCTCCCAGAGTGCTGGGATGACAGGCATGAGCCACCGCGCCCGGCCCCCACCCGAGTCTTTAACAGGTGGCAGAATGTTTTTTTTTTTTTTTCCTTCGGCGTTACTCGAGCGCAGTCTCACGCCTGGTTAAGGGTTGACGTGTTCCTGATACATCATCTCACCAGCTTTTGACTTTCTCTAGATCTGGTTCCTATCTAGAGCCCGAGAGACTGAACACCCATCAGCACCACCACGCGAGCTTCGGGGAAGTAGGAAGGATTTTACGGGGTGGGTGGGGGGGAAGATGATGAGTTTCGTTCAGGGCAAACGGAATCTGGATTTCCTGCAGCGTCGCATCTGGGAACAGTCGGCAGGCATTGGAGGATTTGAGTCTCATCCAAGTGAGAGGTTAGCGCCAGAGATGGGGATTTGCAAGCTGTCGACCAGAGACAAGGGCTGGAGCCCTGGCCGGGGTCCAGGGAGCCTGTTTGGTGGAGGGGGGTGTTGTGTGTTGGTTCCTCCGGTCAGAGACCCCCCGTCCAGGACTCCCCGAGGTGGAACAAGCCGCAGAGAGGGAGGACACACGCCCCGGGGGTGTGAAGTACTCTAGCAAGAGGTGCCGGAAGAGACTCGTGGGAGTTTGGCTGGTGTTGGGTGGTTTGGGGGACAGTGGTTTGTAGGAACGGAGTCCACGGCAGACCCAACGCTGTCGGGAAGCAGGGGCCATTCCGGGACGGGGAATCCTCGCCCACCCTCCCGACATACCGGGCAGCCTGCGGCAAGGCCGTGTGTCACAGTAACGAAGTGGACAGTCACACCCGCCAGCCGGGAGCATGGGACGATGGGTCGCTTCCCAGGGTTGTCCTGTGTTCGTGTCCTGTCTGTGTTCAGACGTAGTTACGTGGAGGTCTTGGTTTTATCTCGGTCCCTCCTGTCTCAGACGTCGGGTGACATCGTCCGTAGCCGCGGGGCCAGCGTCCGGGCTCGGCTGGAGGGCCAGCCGGGGTCCTGGAAGTTGGGGCTGCAGGAGGGAGGAGCGAGCGTTTTGGGGGAACACTTCCCGCCCTGCTACCCCACAGCCACCTGGACGGTGGCAAAGGAAAGTGAAAGTAGAACGAGGAAAACTGGAGAATGCCGTCAACTCTTCCCGCTTTGCATGTTAAAAGGGTGTGCACCTACGTAGGGACACAACACGGGGGGCCCCACAATGGGGTGGCATTGTCCAGAAGTGCCACCTTAGTGGAAGGGACGACGCCTGTGGCTCGCAGCTCATGCAGACGACGCAGCCAATTCGCTTAACCGAATTCACTGGAGCAGGTTTGCGGTGCAATGGGGCATCCCTAAGGAACTCTACAGCTTGCAACGATCTGCTCTGTCTCCAAACCTCCTGGGTCATTCCTTGAGAAGTTGCAACACTGTCACAGCATCCTGGTGCCTGTCTTCCAACGTCGTGCCTGCGAGCGACTGACCTCTCTCTCGGCCCATGCCGACGGGGTTGGCTCTTGTTAAAATCGGGTTTTAACGCCCTCGCCCCTTGCCGAGACCCACACGGGAGGGACCCTTCCCGCCGCTCCGGGTAGGGTAGCGGTGCCACCTTGCTTTCAGGAACTCTCCCCAGACCGGGTGTGGAGCGGCTGCGGGTACCGTGGTTACGCTCCTTTCTCCCGGATTTGCATAGGGTGGGAAACTGGCTCCGCACCCAAACGGCGGTGTGCTGTTTTCCCCGTCTGAACGTACCTCCTTTACATCCCAGCCACATGCTCCCTCTGTTCCGTCCCCGCAGCCCAGTGCCCTCCACCCTGGCATGGCACCGTGGGGACGCCGACGTGGGTCTCCTCCTCCGCGCCCTGGTCAGACATGATGCCCAGGGAGCTCCCCGCAGCCGTGCGCGCTGGGACGTGAGCGAGAGAGACCTGGGCACACTCCGCCGCAGCCTCCTCCGTTTCCCCCCACGCCAGGGGCCGGGGTGAGGCTGGGAGGTGACTGGCGAAGAGGAGCAGGCCGGGGTACAGGGGATGCCTCTTGTCCCCGTCCCACGCGCCTTTCCGGGCCGCTTTTCCTCTGGGAAAAGCCCTGGTGAGGAGTGTGCTGCCGGCCGTGCACGGGGCTGTCTTCACATCGGGACTCTCAGCGGCTGGCTTTGATGGCTCCGTTAGTTATGCTCGTTTCGATCTCCCGTTGGAAGCTCGAGGCCGTCCCGTTCGGGGAGCCCAGGACGGCCACACTGGGGCTATTGTCTCGCCAGCTCTTTAGACCAGCAAAGGGGCCTGGGGGCACCGCTGGTCGGATGCCAGGGACAGCAGCTCCTCTCCCGTGAGTCTCTCACGGACGTGAAAGTGCGAGGTCACGAGCCGCCTGCAGCCACCCTCGACTCAGGCCCACGGTTTGTGTGCAGCCGAGGCGTCCGATCTGGGCGGTTTTAGTGTCGAATAGATATTCATGGGGCACGTGACACCAGTGTCATTTAAATAAGGTCCCTCCGTACAGGCAGTGCCTGTTGATCCGAGCCGTGAGCCCGGTGCATTCTTCCTCCCCGATACCTTGATGCGCTCGGTGTGGCACAGGCGTGTGCTCCCTGCCCGGCGGGCACCGCACGTAAATTGTCAGCAGCTGACACTGTTAATAAAGGATTTACAGGTATCGGGTGAAATGTCTCCGTGCGGCTCAAGCGCCTGCCGACTGGTTAAACGCGATATGTTTTAGGACTTTCGTGGGAGCCCTTTCAGAGTAAATCTTTTGGCCTCTAAATGAAAACATATGGGCAGGAGAGCGCCCAGGTGCTCCAGATTCGTGGAGACTGGGCTGACCCCGTGGGTTTCGGTAAATTTGACGTAGGTAGAGTTCATCAGATCTGGGGCCCACCTCGTACGTGCCTGGTGTCAGCAGGCCAGTCAATCTTGAGAATTCCCGGGGACTACGACGAAATATGCATGTATAATCCCCGCATGTCTACAACCCCTTCCTCCACCTAGACGGGGCTGACTCTTGCTACTTCCAAAAAGATGGCGTGAATAGCATGGGCTTCCTCCCAGTTTACCTGTGCTCGCATCTTTCCATTGGAAGGTTGAAATGTGAATCTAGCAAATGGAAAAAAAAAAAATATTTCCGTTTTGTTCATGGAGAAATCGTTTTTGTTCCCACGAATCCTTACTGACAGAGATACGCTGTCCGTCCCGGTACGGTTGAGGGCTCGCTTTTTGACACAGCAGGTTCCTGGAGATGCGTAGGAGCGAGGAGGGCTGCTACAGATGTGCAGCCTCGTTAGGGGGAAACCCCACAATTACTAGGCAGGACCGATGACGCGGAGACAAAGACCAGCAGAAGCAGAGAGCCGCAGCTTCATCCCTGATAACTCGGTTTCCTTCATTTCGCTCATGCAGTTGGGTTTACCTTGTCCTGTATTATATAGTCAGTTACACTTTCTTTCTGCAACTGCCACTGTTTGAAACTCTCCCAGCCGCTGTCTATGCCAAAGGAGATGACTCCATATTCAAAGGCGGGAACCCGGCTTCACGTGTTATTGGAAATCTACTCTTAACAGTTGAACCCAACCTGTAAACGAATCCACATTAAAACTTCACAATGCAGAGAAATGCTGCTTAAATTAGAAATGTGTTCTATACATGCGGTATTCCGTTCTTTTCTTTTCCTTTTGCCAGTAGGTTCTGCTTTAGTGATACACATTTTAAAATAGAGTTTAGGGAAAGGATCTAAATAAATATGATTATGCTCTGCTTGTAACAGTTTTTTTTTTTTCTTAAGCGGTGGGAGAGGATTACTTTCTCCAGACAGTGCCAAGGAAGAAAGTTGTCACAGTAAACCTGAGCTGAAACTAATCTAAATGAAAATATATATAAATATATTCCTCATGGATATGGCAAAAGAATCTCACTGTTATTTTACGAGAATTCTTTAGAACAAGCTTCATGGGAATTTAATTTTTTTAAATTATGAAAACAACCGTAGTACAATAACTGAACAATAATAGAATTTCATCTCACCTCCTACCAAGATTCTGGATTACTAGAATAAATTAACATTTTTTAATCAGAAAGAAAAGGTTATGATTATTTAAAAAAATCTCTACGCTGTACTGAGAGGCACAGGCATTTTAACCCTTATGTCCTTGTACCTTCGTTTCTCTTTAGGGCTGAATCTCATAATTTTCATCACAAGTCAATTGTGTTTTTTTTGGAGGGGGAGAAAATATCGCTCCTTTGAATTCCACGACGCTTACCATTCTTTCATTGTGTCAAATGAGTTTTAGAAAGAAACACAATCTTCTATTCTTCTAACTGTCCTTGACCGTAACTCTTTTTTTGTTCCAGATTCTTGCTCTGATCTCCCCCTCCCCCGACTGCTGTTTTTGGAATGGCAGCGGAGAGGAAGGTGTGGCTGCTGAGCATTCCGGAGAGCGTCTGCCCCAACACATGCAGGGTGTCCCAGAGGCACTTTGGAGAGGCCACCAGGAGAGGGGGAGGCACGGGTGGGGCAGGGGGTTCCCAGGGGCTGGGGAGCTGCTTAGTCGTGTGAGCTCATCCACCTGTCCACCCAGTCCCTTACCTGTGTAAGGAGCAGAACGCCACCCACTACCCAGGTGAGACCAGACGGGGTAAGCTGCCTCCTGGTGGCCGTGCATGCGAGACTCCCAGGAGGAGAAGAGATGGAACTAAGAAAGCTCTTTCTCGGGGAAAAGGGAGCAAAGAGAAACCATGAAACAGCCAAAAGCATCCTCTTGGACTCTCTGATGCTTCAAACCAAGCCCCACAGGGGAGCCGAGCGCTGAGCCCCGGGAGCGTGGGAAGGGTGGCTGGCGGGCAGGCAGGTGGACGGTTGGCGGGCTGCCCTGCAATGTGGTGTGTCCCCTCCTCGGGCAGCACAGGCCCCCACCCCAGGTGCCACCTGCCCAGTGGCACAGAGCTCTGTAAGGAGGCTTGGGAATGAAAAGAACCAAGTCGGGGCCGCTGGTTCTCCTGGAGCCATGTCCCAGCCCCCTGCAGACAAGAGTGGCCCGCCCACGTCATGACCTGAATTTCCACAGTTAGAGGCTCGATGCTCCAGCGTAGGGTTTTGCCCCCAGTCAAAAGGCAAGCTGTCTGCCTCTGTGCTAGAGCCCTGGGTCTGGCCCTGGTCCTGCCCACGCCTCCTGGCCGGCGCCTCCTCCCGTCTCTGATTCCTCTCACCCTCCCGGACGCACCTGCTGGGCGCCTGGTGCGTTTAATCCGACGTCATCCCTCCAACGACCTTCTCCATCAATCCTGTTCACCAGGCAGCCCACGCCTGGGGAAAACCATCATTTCTCCTTGAACTCTGAGAGCGCTCGCGTCCACATGCTCACGCTCGTCTCTACGCACGGTTTGCGCTTGCCGTGCGGGGGACGTGGGGGACGCGGGAAGGACAGGCCACTCCAAAAAAGCAACGCGAGACCAGCTCCCGTTTCAGCTCTCATGCTACAGGAGGGCGAACCGTCTGATGCGGAAGTTGGAAAACTAATTACCATTTTGTTTCTGTTTATTGAGCACACGGAGTCTTGTAGGACCCTGATAAATATTTCATCGGGGGAAAAAAAAATGAACGAATGGATAAATGAACGAACGCAGGGCCTGCGCCTGGGCGGTCTGATTAATTAATTAAATGCATCCCTTGTCCAAGGAATTTGCAACACGAGAGGGAAGATAAACTCTTTGCGATTTTCTCTAATACCAAACAGGATGGTGCCCCACCCCATCATCAGTGAGTGGGGGTTGACGGAGAGAAAGGCCAACGAGGACGCCTTCGGAACGGGCTTCACAGAGAAGACACGATTCGAGTCCACATTATAAAGGCCATTTAGGGACGGGCGCGGTGGCTCACGCCTGTAATCCCAGCACTCTGGGAGGCCGAGGCGGGCGGATCGCTCAAGGTCAGGAGTTCGAAACCAGCCTGAGCAAGAGCGAGACCCCGTCTCTACTATAAATAGAAAGAAATTAATTGGCCAGCTAAAATATATATGTAGAAACAATTAGCCGGGCATAGTGGCGCATGCCTGTAGTCCCAGCTACTCGGGAGGCTGAGGCAGGAGGATCACTAGAGCCCAAGAGATTGAGGTTGCTGTGAGCTAGGCTGACGCCACGGCACTCACTCTAGCCTGGGCAACAAAGCAAGACTCTGTCTCAAAAAAAAAAAATAAAAAATAAAGACCGTTTAGGATTCAAAAGGTAGAGACAGTCTCGGAGAATGTTCCAGAAGCAAGTGCTCACCCAGGGCACGGGCATGATGTGGGGCGGGAAGTGCTGGCATGTGGGGTCCAGTCCCTGTTCTGCTAAGTGGTCCGGTGACCTTGGAGAACTTTGACCCCTCCGACATTTGGGTTTCTTACCTGTAGAAAGTACAGGGAGGTGGATGGATGGGCCCATGGTGTCCCCTGTGGGGTCTCAGCTGGCCACCGTCTGCTGCCTCCTGTCCCTTCCAGGTTCAAGGCCACCAAGGAGGATGAAGGGGGGAGGGGCGACTGCTCTGTCCTGCTGTCACCGTCACCCAGCAAGTACTCAGGCCACGTCTGCCACTGGGCGAGGTTGGCACAGTGCCGAGGCCGAGATGCTGTTAGAAGCCCATGGAGGTATCTTCACTCTGATTTCTTCTAAAACAAGAAGAAACAAATGGACACAGTAACAATAACTCCGGCTTGGATTATATCCATCTGCATATCAACCGAGTCATAAAATGTGTCTTTTATCGTTTATATGGAGGCCGGGCGCCGTGGCTCTCGCCTGTCATCCCAGCACTTGGGGAGGCCGAGTCGGGAGGATCGTTTGAGCTCGAGAGTTCGAGACCAGCCTGAGGAAGATCGAGACCCCATCTCTACTGTAAATAGAAAACTATTAGCCAAACAACTAAACATAGAAAAAAAAAAATAGCCGGGCACGGTGGCGCGTGCCTGTAGTCCTAGATACCTGGGAGGCTGAGGCAGGAGGATCGCTTGAGCCCAGGAGTTGCAGGTTTCTGCGAGCTAGGCTGACGCCACGGCACTCTATGCTGAGCAATGGAGAGGGACTCTGTCTCAAAAAAAAAAAAAAAAATGTTTATATGGAGGCAGCCCCCGTCCCCCAGGGAAAAAAACGCCCAGGGCCTCGGAAGTCCTAATGCTGCCCATCTCTCGGGACCCTCTTGTAAACCCAGCACTGGTGGTTCAGAGATGAACAAACAAAGTTCAGGTGCCTGCTGTCACAGAACTTATATTTGAGCGTAGGAAGCTATGTCGTACTGAGCAGGTACTCGAAACATCGGATTTATGCACAGCGTCTGCAACGAATGGTCAGGGTATAATTTTAGGACGTCAAAGAATCACGTACGTATCATTTGCACCTGAAAAGCAAAAATAGAGTAGCACCCAGGTATGTCTGTTGACCCCTCAGCCCTGTCGGCTGGGCGTAGCTCCTGCCAGCGTGGGTGCCTGGGAAGGCGCCCCACCCACGGAGCTCTCCACGCGGGCGGGTTTGTGGTTCAAGTGCGTCCTGGAAAGTAAAAGTTCGGAAGCTCCAGGGAAGCGGTAGGGACCTAACGGCACGGACCGGGAAGTCTGCCTGGGACACGCATGTTCCATTTCTACGGTGTTCCTCGGTTGGGTCACACAAAATCAGGAGCTGTTCTGTGTGAAGCGACTCCTCTTGCACAGAGCCCAGGAAGAAAACGTTGCTTTTTGCATAAACGCGTCAGGGCTTCCAGCTTACGAAAAGCGCTGCTAAAAGCGGAGGTTCTATTTTCATTCCCCCAGCCTGGCCGCCTCGGTGGCGCGGGTCTCTCTGCCGCCAAAAGAGGAGACGTGCCAGAGTCTGGTCACCCCCGGCGAGAGAATCCCAGCTGTTAATCCAGGGAGAATATTCTCTCTGCTGTCTGCCAGGTCACCCTTCCCAGAAAACAGATCCCGAGGGCTTTTTATCGTGGTGAAATAGACGCAACGTAAAACTTACCGTCTTGATCGTTTTTTAAGTGCACGGTTTAAGTAGCATTTTTGGTACATGCATGCTGCTGTTCAACCATCACCACCTTCCTTCTTTAGACGCTTTGAATCTTCTCAGACGGACACTCTGTCCCCGTTAAACACTGACCCCTCCATCCCCCACCCCTGCCCCTGGTAACTAGAATCACACTTTCTGTCTCTGTGGATTTGACGATTCCGGGGACCTCTTGAGAGTGGAGCAAGACAGTAACTGTCTTCCGGCGATGGGCCTATTTCACTAGCACAATGTCCCCGAGGTTCGTCCAGATTGCTGCAGCAGGTGTCAGAACTTCCTTTTTCTCGGCCGAGTGATATTCCACCGTGAGGATGTAACATATGCTGTTTTGCTTACCCTTCCATCTGTTGATGGACGCGTGAAATGTCTCTGTCGTTTGCCCATCGTGAAGAACGTTGCTATGAGCACGGAGGTGCACATGTCCCCGCTCGTGCTTTCAATGTTCGGGGTATGTGTGCAGAGGCGGAATGGCTGGATCCTATGGGAATTCCAGGTTTAGTTTTTTGAGGAACTGCCAGACCGTTTTCCACGGTGGTGGCACCATTGCACTTCCTGCCAGCAGTGCACACAAGGGCTTCGGTTTCTCCACGTCCTGCAGTACCTTTTATTTTCTGCCCTCTGTCGTAGCAGCCGTCCTTGTGGGTATGCGGTGGTGTCTCCTCGTGGTTTTGACTTGCGTTTCCGTAGCCACTGGTGCAGCCCGGGGTGTTTCTCTCTGTCTAACCAACTCCGTGTTCTCTCCTGCGTGGACCTCTCTTGCTGCAGTGACCGTGATATTCACCCCAGGGAGCTGGGCGGACCTTGGGGGATCACCTGCCCCGGCATCTCCAAACTTCTGAGTTTTCTGTAGAAGCCATTCCTGAGTGGGGTTGCATGTGGCCCACACGGGCAACGCCGTGGCCCAAGGCTGTGCTGCTGTGCTGCCTCACCTGCCTGCTGGCCACGTGGCCCCCGAGGGGCTGCAGGTCTCCTCCCTTGAAGGCTGCCGGAAACCCCAACGGCACAGGTGGGCACGACTGCAGAGCAGGTGACTGGCTGCTTCACGACAGAGGGGATCAGAGCTCGGGTCCGCGGGGATCTCTTTCCGAGCTGCCGCCTGCCTCGGAGATGGGCTCGAGAGTCGGGGCAGAGAGGGGGTGCCGGCTGCCAGCACGAGGTTCCCCACACTGGGACAGCTGCCGGAGACTCCAGACAATTTGTAAGAATGTGATGATACATGTTTGTTTGGAGACACCCAAGGGCCTGGCGTGCTGGAGTGCACAGATAGTCTAACCAGACGCGGATCTGACCGCACAGGTATTTGCAGTGGGAGAGGGAAACCCACGCATGAGTTTGCAAACACAGATGGGCACAAGGTGGGGAGTGGCTTGGGGAGCCCGGGGCAGGCGTGTGGCCATGGGGGTCCTGGGGGTGCTATGGGAGGGAGATAGCAGACTCTTCAAAGTGACTCAGCTGACTTTGGCAGAGGGCGAGACTTGTCCGGTGAGAGCCTGGTCTGAGGAGAATCCCGGTGGAGATTTGAGGCACGAAGGTCCATTGAGAGGTGTTTGCCGTGACCCAGGTGTGGCATGGACCGAGGCAGTGGGTTTTATGCGGGGACGTCACCCTACCTGTCTGTGAAAACCAGCGTCACAACAGTACTTCCGATGCTTCTGGAGAGTTCTCTAGGAATATTTGCCAAGCACACAAAAGGCACAGAACACTGCAGTGAGCACTCAGAGGGCAATTTCAGCACTGAAGAAGAAAGAACGGTCATTTGTGTTCTATCCTAGAGAATGACCATCCCAAAATGAGCACGGCTATCGCAGACACCGCAAGGGACAGAAAACAACATGCTCACGTGCTCACCGAGAGCCAGGACTGGCAACTCATGGAGTCAGGCCGTGAAGATTCTAAAACTGTGGGCAAGTGTGTCGCTGGCTAGGCCAGGGAGCAGGCTGCATCTCCACGGCGTTGGGCCCAGTGACAGCAGAGGAAGGTCTGAGTGATGCCACCGAATGTCAGGGCAATCTCAGTTTCCAACGGCAGCGCAGCTTCTCTGCAGAGTCACTCTGCAAACCTGGGGGAGGGCCTGTCTCCCCTCATCCATGTCTGTCCTTCCCTCCTTCCCTCCCTGCTTCCCTCCATCCTTCCTTCCCTCCCGCCTTCCTTCCCTCCTTCCCCCCAGCCCCAGGCAGGGTGGCGATCTTTGCTAGGGTGCAATTCTGAGAAACCGAAAGTCCGCAGAGCCGTGTCACACAAAGCTGACGCTCCACGATACCTTGTGCTGCTCTCGCCACACTCGGCCGGGTGCTGGGCCAGGTCGGAGATCCAGAGACAGACTTCTTCGAGTGACACCCCCCAGGGGAGGGGGGGGACTCCTGCGTGTCCATGAGGCCAGTTCTGAATGGACTAACGGGCAACTCAGTGAGGACGCTGACCCCACTCGCAACGCCGTGTATGTTCGCGACGGTCCAAGACAAGACGCCTTACTTGGAAGGGCCTTCCCAGAGGCCGAGGCAGCCCTGAGGAGTTGCTGTAAACGAGTTCTAGGGTGGACCACGGTGATCTGGGGCGTCCCGGGTGCTGGACAGAGGAGAGGGCAGTGTAGGTGACAGTGGCACATTCCTACACTCCCACATTCAGGCGTGGCAGCCACAGGCATTTCATTTGCAAGAAAGTTTAAACATCCTTTAATCCTACCCACCCCTCTGAGAGATGGGATAACCCCATCATTCTGATGAAAAGAGGGTTATCGCTCAGGATGAAACGGCTGCCTGGCGGTCGGGTCCTGGGGGGACCCCGGGCCTCCTGGGATTTGCACCAAGCTCTGTCCACCATGCACCTGCTTGGTGGCCCACCGGTGACGGCCACTCAGCCCTCTCCTCCTGTGACCTGGGCAGCCCACGCCCCAGCATCTCCCGGGGAGGCACCTCTGAAGCAGGTACAGCTTACCCCGCCCTGGAGGAAATAAGAAGAAATAAATCAGGCGCCAGCAGCGTCTTGCCATCATTTTACAGAAAATCACCCTTCAGATTTTGGGGCTCTCCAGGTGGCCATGAATACCGCGCGGTAACTTTCCTCCTGCACGTGCGGCTGTTCCTCCCAGCCCGGTTCCGAAATCTGGTGAACATTAAACGGTTATTACAGCTCGGCTTCCTCCACTGCGTTTTATTTTACTGCCAAGGTTATGGGCTCAGTGTTGTCGTTATAGTTTATTTCACTCGCAAGCAAAATCTATTTGGGTCACTTGCTGGCTTTCTCTGGCTTGTTTGTACATTGGCTTCATTGACGAGGAAAAGCTTCGATTATGGAGCGGGCCGGGGCAGCGGCGAAATTTCTGCGCTTTCGATAGCAGCCTGGCACCCAGACCTCCTCGTGGTGGAATAGTTCCTATATCGGTACGACTGTCCTTCCTCCTTCCTGTTTCCGTGTCCCTAATAGTTGCTCTGCCAACGCTGTCGTGTTAATAACCATGTTTCTACCGTGTTTCCCCCAAAATAAGACCTACCCATAAAATAAGCCCCAGCAGGATGTCTAAGCATGTGTGCAATAGAAGCCCCACCCCGAAAATAAGACCTAGTGACGGGCGTGGCTGCGCAGCGCATCTGCACAACCCATGCCAGAGGTCCTCAAACTTTTTAAACGGGGCCAGTTCACTGTCCCTCAGAGAGTTGGAGGGCCGGACTATAGTTTAAAAAAAAACTATGAACAAATTCCTATGCACACTGCACATATCTTATTTTGAAGTAAAAAAACAAACGGGCAAAAACACCGGCATGTGGCCCGAGGACTATAGTTTGAGGATGCCTGACCTATGCATTTTGTCGCGGAGCGGGAAAGAAGACGAGCAGCCCTTCTCATCTGTCCCATCGTGACAGCTGCTGTCCCAGAGGTGACCGGAAAGGTGGGGGCAGCCCCACCAACAAGGCCGGCTCCCCCTGTTGGGTTCCGGCCATCCCGTGCGTGCTGCGAGCTGAGGCTTTGAGGGGAAAACAACAACACATCCCCTGAGAATAAGCCCTAGGGTGTCTTCTTGAAGAAAAAATAAATATGAGACCCTGTCTCATTTTCAGGAAAACACGGTAGCTGTGCAAGCTTGGTGGCTTCACCTCTCCCTGAACTGCACACGTTTTGTTCTGGACGACCCCGGGGTGTGCCCGCGTCACCTTGCCTTGCTGCCACCCGCCTGCCTGCCCGCCTGCGTGGGAGAGGTCCTACGTTACGGGGCCTGCTTCCAGCCCCACCCTCTGCGTCCTCGTCCGGCTCTCGCCGGCCATGCAACGTCCACCTGACCCCTCACCCCAGGGCCAGTTCCAGACAGCCAGGACAGTCTCCACGACCCAGGGGCTCTCAGAAATCAGCAAGGCCGGCCAGTTCTGGAGCGCTGCCCGAGCCTCTGAGGGACCCCCCCAGCAAAGAGAAGCTCCACCTACGCTGGATCCGCCTGTTCGGGTAGGCGAGACCCGGTGCGATCTGGAAGCTGCGGAAGGCAGAGTGCAGTAGGAAATCCAACTTGCCAGCGTGAAGCTTGGTGTCAGGGAAATCGGGGAAAGCGGGATACTGCTGGTTTGGAGCGAGATTATCCTGTGCATGGTCACAAAGTCAACTCGGGGACAGACGGGGAGACCAGGCACAGGAGAGCACGGCAGGGGCAGGTCTGCTGCTCGGGGAGGTTCTGACCCGGATGGACGTAACCAGGTGCCAGGCAGAGCACCCGCACAGATAGACCACGGCTTGTCCCTGGTCCCTGCCCCTGGCGGGGGAGGGCAGCTGCTGAGCTTTCCGTCCTGGTCTCAGTGGAGACCGGTCAACTCCTTTCCCAGGATGGCGTTGGCCAAAGAGCTTGCACCTCTTCTCACTTGCAGTAAGTCTGCTTCTCCAACTCCTCCACCCACAGTGCATCGGGGCAGCTCTACCAGAAGGAGTGATGGGGGACGGCTTTGAACATGTCAAGTTAATGGGAGATACAGGAATTGTTTTTAAATTGTCAGACCCTGTGCTGTGGTGTATTTTTTTTTTTTTTTTTTTGAGACAGAGTCTCACTCTGTTGCCCAGGCTAGAGTGAGTGCCGTGGCGTTAGCCTAGTTCATAGCAACCTCCAACTCCTGGGCTCAAGCGATCCTCCTGCCTCAGCCTCCCGAGTAGCTGGGACTACAGGCATGCGCCACCACGCCCGGCTAGTTTTTTTTTCTTATATATATTAGTTGGCCCATTAATTTCTTTCTATTTATAGTAGAGACGGGGATCTCGCTCTTGCTCAGGCTGGTCTCGAACTCCTGACCTTGAGCGATCCTCCTGCCTCGGTCTCCCAGAGTGCTAAGATTACAGGCGTGAGCCACTGTGCCCGGCCTGTGTTGTATGTTTTAAAAAAAATATATATATATACCCAAAAGAAGACTTCATTTCAAAATTCCACAACCTCGGTATCCTGCCGTAATTATTATGTGTTCAGAGCAACCAAAACTCAGATCCATAGCTGGCGACGGATACTTAATATATGTGATATCAGCGGCGATCTTGTCAGTCTCTTTTTGTGGTATTTTGGTGACCATTTACATTTCACCTGCACTTATTGTCCATGCCACAAAGTCCCCTGAAAAGTGGAGCAGCCGTTTGAGTCATAAAAGTTAAATATATCCTGCAATGACGATTGTTTTGAGTCCGTGAATCATTTCAAAGGACACTTGCCGTGCAAATAGATGACGAAGCTCTATGTGCTGTCAGTAATGCATCTGCAAGTTAAGTCATGTGAGTCCCGGGATGACATTAAGTCTGCAAATAGACTGCCACCTGCAAACAATATTGTAACCGAGCCCCGTAGAGTCCCTGTCCTGTGGCCGCACTGACCCGTGTTCTCAGCTAAGGCAACGTTCATTTTCTTAAGGGAACATGCCTTATTTTATTTTTGTTACAGCTTTCATTATTGCGAACTTCCCGCACATAAAAATGCGATAGCAAAAATTCTTTTGGTATGCTAGCGGCCTGCGTTAACACAAAACCGATAAAAAAATAGATTAAAAATTAAACATTTATGACCCGAGGAACTTGCTGAATAGGCTATGTTGAGAAGAACATCTGTAACCATAAAAGCCAGACTCCTGAAATCTTGGATTTGCCTGTTGTGCTTTCTTAATTACTGTGCGGAGCAACTTGTTGGGTCCAGATAGGGCAATGACTCGGTTGTGAAAGATTATTATTCCACCAGGGATTGTCGTGTGCAAATTCTAGAGGGGAAAATTCCCTTCCCGATACCCAAGCGTGACTCCAGTCCTATTAAGTGGGGTCATGTGCACTTTGCAATGGTGTAACAGGCCCCAGAGTAGAGAGAGAAAGCAATAATAACCGCGTCCCTATATCATGGCAGTGGTGTTATTTAACCTCTGATTTTGGCCGGGTGCGGTGGCTCACGCCTGTCATCCTAACACTCTGGGAGGCCGAGGCAGGAGGATCGCTTGAGCCCAGGAGTTTGAGGTTGCTGTGAGCTAGGCTGACGCCACGGCACTCACTCTAGCCTGGGCAACACAGTGAGACTCTGTCTCAAAAAAAAAACCACACACACACAAAAAAATCTCTGATTTTTTAATCTGCAAGGAAAGAATAAAACTTGCACTGACTCAGTTAGGTGGATAATGCAGTTGTCGGGGCTTCCATTAATAAGAGTGTCGGGCTGGGCGTGGAGGCTCACGCCTGTAATCCTAGCACTCTGGGAGGCCGAGGTGGGCGGATTGCTCGAGGTCAGGAGTTCGAAACCACCCTGAGCGAGACCCCGTCTCTACTAAAAAATAGAAAGAAATTAATTGACCAACTAAAAATTTATATACAAAAAATTAGCCGGGCGTGGTGGCACATGCCTGTAGATCCAGCTACTCGGGAGGCTGAGGCAGGAGGATCGCTTGAGCCTAGGAGATTGAGGTTGCTGTGAGCGAGGCTGACGCCACGGCACTCACTCTAGCCTGGGCAACAAAGTGAGACTCTGTCTCAAAAAAAAAAAAAAAATAAAAAAAAATAAGAGTGTAGATGTACAACTTGGTGTAAGCCGGGCACCCTCTTTCCCAGTCTGCCCACCCACGGTGGCATCATGACCGGTCAGTGTGACAGCTCAGCTGGGGGGTGACAGGAGCTGAGAATTGGGAGGTGGAGGTCTAGCCTTGTGCCTTGCACCTGGGACTATGGGTTAGGCTGGGTGGGAGCTGAGTGGGGTGTGGGCGGTTTAGCCCTCGTGGGTCCTGCACCAGAGTAGAGTCTCCACTCTGGAGTTCCTGTGTCTCACGTCCTCGGGAAGTTAACCATGTTCTCAGCTTCCTCCTCTCACAGATGACAATTGGATTCAACAACCCCAAGATCCCCTCCAGCTCTGAGATACACGGCATTTTTAAACCACTAGTCAGTCAAATAATGGCAACAACTAAGTTCATATAGCCTTTTAACTTTTCGTAGCTATACATCGGAGCATGTCATGGAAGAAGAAAGAAGAAGAAAAAAAAAAAACAACTCAGTGAACTAACCAGTAATCCAAGATAAAAGTTGTTCACCACGACTTATATATCTTTAGAAGCAATATAAGCCAGAATAATAATAATAATAATAAAAGTAACACAATTATCTTTTGTATTTTGTTCTGCAAAATTCATGGCAAACGTAAATGAAAGTATTCTATTTTAAAAATAAATCCGAAAAGCTTCATGAAAAAAAAAAAAAATACCCACTGTCAGGTTGGAATCCCTTTATACCGACTGGGTCCCCAGCTGGTTCGATTCTGTTTTCCGGGGGCCCCTTTATTTTAGGGGTCTGCAGTGGAAATGCTGAAGCTCTGTGCATGCTCTAGCCCTGAGGGGCACGGCTGAGATAATGGGGCCTTTAATCACGACCCTTGTGAGGATGGAGGCAGAGGTTCTCCCAGCATTTCACAATACGGAAAACTCCTGGAGGAGAAACAAGCATTTTTGGGATATTAGCTAAGTATTTCACCAGTGCCCTTTAGCCAGTACAGCAGTTTCCATGAAAACAAGCGGTTTGTTGCGTGTGATGGATGGAGAGACATTCTACACAGGTGCACCCATTATTCTGGAATGCACCACTCAAGGTGACTAAGATAACAGTACTCTGTTATTTAGTATGGATTTTCCTAATTGCAAAACGCCTTATGATTTATTAGACAGCCTGTGATTAGATGAGGCTGAACCAATCAATATCCTATTAATTACTCGCGGCTGTTTTACATGCACCCTACCAATATCTGAATTCGGAAAGTCGTGAAGTCATCTCAGCCAGAGGACAAGATCACGTGCATTTTTTCCCGTAAATACAAAAGGCTCATTTCATCAAAAGGGGAAGCCGTTATGCTAAGAAAAATGGAATGCAATTTGTACAGGAGCAGATAGATTACTTTGTGTTAAAGAGAAAATCGTTCAATCTGTTGATCATATCCTGTAGCAGAGGGAAAATAAAGAACGGTTGGTGAGACCATCGTTAGCTACCAGTGGATATCTCATAAAAATCCGCATGGCTGTCTGTTCCTGATGATGTCATTATTCAAGGGAATGCTAAAGTCTTCTGCTTGATAAAACCAAAATCCTAACACATCAGGACTCATGGTAACGGATGTGTTGTGTACAACTGAGCCGGTTATTTAGATCCTACCCTCCCTAGACAGGAGCAAATTGAGTCTTAGGACTCTGAAACCACATCACTCACCAGGCACATTCTTCCCCTAGGAAAGCCAACAAGAGTGACCCCGGCTTGCGTCTGTCCTCAGCTGCTGATGCTAGACTTGTGCACAGATCTCTCCAGAAGTGCCCAGTAAGAGAGGTGGGGATTTGAGGCGCCCCATGACCGTGGCGGCACAGACCGATCAGAAGGGAAAAGGAAAAAAAAAAAAATTCCTGATTATATTTTGGACAAATATCACTCTTCTCACGTCTCAAACTTTTACCCAGGAACTAGGAAATATACGTTTCTGCTTAGCACAAACTTTCTCCTGTTGCAGGAGACTCCCAGGAAATGCTTCGGGTGACTAGTAAGGGTCACTGCTTCAGGTCACTGGTGACCTCATTCTCTGGTTCCCCAGCCTGGGGGAAGGCACACACTTTAACTCTACAACCAGGATTCTGCACCTGCTGGTGGCCAGAGGAAGCTGCCCGCTGGGAGGGGGTGTTGGTGTTGGGAATGGCAGTCAGCAGGACCAAGGATGTAGAGATTCTGCCACGGGGTTGCTCAGGTGTGACCTCAGGTAGAAAGGAGGAGGTTTGCCCCCCTCCAGGAAATAAGATGAGTTTATCTCCCTCTGGGAGGGGTTAAGTGAGTTGGCACCTGCCTTCTTCTCACTCAGGCTCCTACCTGAGCAGGCGCTGCCCCATGACCTGGAGCCCGAACTCTAGCAAAGCAGATGCCCAAGTCTTCTATTATATTTTTCAACTTGCCATAGAAACATTTCCAGAAAATAACGAGATAAACTTGACTACATTAAGAAAAAAAAAATTGAGAATAAGAATCAAGAAACAGGAACTTAAACAATCTGTTATAATTATTAACATTTAAGTAATGCAGTTTTTTTTTTTGAGGGGGTGTGGGCAGGAGGTTCTTCTTTTTAGATTTAGTCACTTTTTCCCCCTATAATAATTCTTATTTAGTCTGAATTTTTTTAGGAAAAGAAAAATATCAAACCTTTAAGTTATGTTTGCCTAACAGATTGGATTATGGTTGTGGGTGCCAAGCAGAAACATCATTTTCTAAAGGGGGAGAAAAAAAAAACACAACTTTTCTTGAGAATATTCTAGGCATTGCCATTCTCCAACTCCGCGTCCTCAGACCTTGTTATCCTTGTTTAAATAAAGCACTCAGTCGGATGCCAACTCGAAGCTCAGAAAAGATTATGATAAATGGTTCTTTTCAAATGTGATGAAGTCTTCTTGGTTGGTGTTAGCCCTATAATTGTCCCGGGGGGAAGACCTAAAGTTCTGCTGCAGAGACAAATGTTAGACAGAATGTGGAAAGTTAGTAGGGAAGTCCTTGCAGACCTAGAAATGTTACTGAAGAATCATTTGTTCTGAGGGACTTTGGCAAGGGGAGAATCAGACAGACAGACAGACTCAAGGCAGCAAGTTCTCCCAGAGACCCAAGGGTGAATTCTCTGCTCGATGACTCTCAGGGTTTGGGGCTATACTGAGTGCAGGTCTGACCCCAGCCCTTGGGTGGGGACCTAAGGTTGTCCATCAGGACCACAGGCTTCTGTGGGTGCCCCAGGTGTACTAGCCAATGGTATGTACTAGCATGTACTAGCATGTCAGGGCCTGTTCATTCAAATGAATTGCACCCTTCTAAAATAGTCAGTTATCTAAGTCAGTTACCTTCTAAATAGTACACCTGAAGTAGCCCCAGGTGTACTAGCCAAGGGTATGAGGAGACTCGAGATCAGCATTAAAAATCAAAAAAGCACAGGCGGTTCATAGAAAAAAAAAAGAGGAGAAAACCGAAGCTACAGGTGCAGGGGGCTGCAAAGAATGCCTGGGCGGGTACCAGGGCTTTTCCGGTTTCCAAAGCATCCGTCCACAGTCCAGGGTTAGAAACATCGGTGAGGGAAGAAAGAATGAATATGGAAAAAGAAATGTAGGAGTCACAGGGAATGCAGTCATAATGCCTAACACGATGTAAAAGGAATCCCAGGAGAAGAAAGAGAACGAAACAGGAAAAAGAAATATTTGTGCACTTAGGATTCCCTGTTTCCGTGTGCTACTGTTTACGAATGAGAGTTGCGTGGTTTGAATGCCTGCCCCCCACAAAGCAAGTGATGGAAACAGTCTCTAAGGCAACAGAGTTAAGAGGTAGCACCTGTGAGAGACTAGGTAGGTCATGAAGGCTCTCAATTTCGGACTGGAGGGATGGTGACTTTCGTTCAGTGACAAATGCACCAAATCTTGAATCTCAGATCACTAAGGAAGACTATTAGCTGCTCTCAACCATCCTGTGGGAACGCAGGGCACATAACGCCAAAGAATCCGCCCAAGTCTTTTGCAGTTATTATTTAAAAAAACAAAAAAAAACTGCTTTTAGGACTCTTCTTACATTCTTCTGATCCTTTTCGATGATAGGAAGTCTTTGTCCTGGAGATTGAATCTGGTTTTTGCAAATAGCGTAAAAGTCATTTGGAGTTAAGTCTCTTGAATTAAGGAGATAACTGACTATTTTAGAAGGGTGCGGTTCATTTGAATGAACAGGCCCTGACAGGGTTGTTAATCAAGAGCCCCAGAACTCTCTATTTCTTTCTCATCTCTATGGGCTTCTTACAGTCCGGGCATCCCCACGGTGTGAGCAGAAATGAGGCTTCCAGCCTCACCTCTCTCAGCACCTGCCTTTGCTCTGGCAGTGGTGCACACATTCCTTCCCATAAACAATGGTGAGTGGATGTGTTAAGAAAAGAAAGAACATATTATTTAAATGCCTTGGAGCCTTCCGAGGGACAGAGCCACCAATAAGCACGGGGAATCTCAGCGTGGGACTTGGTTTTCTGGAACATGGCCTTGAGCTTGGTCGTGGCCACCTTAGGTTTAAGTTGCAATGGAATATTCCCGAAGAATGGTTAGAAAAGTGGACAAAATCCGGAATGTAAGCAAATGGGTGACAGTGGGGCACCGTGGTGTCGAAAATTCCAGCTTTATTGCTTGTTAGATAGGCTAACTTGTTAAAATCTCATTTTCCTCACTTTAAAGACGGGATTGACAATGGTATCCACTTTGTTCATAGGAACTGCTTCATAAATGTTGGAAGGAAGGAGGAGAGAAAAGAATGGAAAAAAAAAAAAAAGAAGAAGAGAAAAAAAGAAAAGAAAAGAAGCCTGTTGCCAGCCTCTGTATTGGGTAACCCACAGCCGGCAGTGAGCATCTCGGTTCAGCTCTCTGCAGCCTGTTAACAGGGGGGTATTTTGCAAACGACCTTGTAAACATTCGAAGGGCAAAAGCTGGTGTCTGTGTTCCCCTCCACCTCCTGCAGGAACCATGAAAGCTGCTGTTTACAAAGCGTGGCGATGGTAAACGCTAATCATTGCTCGTTAATTTAGAGATACCGTAGAATGCATAACAACAAATCATTTATTAAGGCCGTTCTGCGATTCTTACTTACCCTGCCCAATAATATATGAACAAAAGGCAGGTGATAAAATTAGAAGACATCCCATTTAGAACAGATACAAGGGAACGTCGTATTGTTTACTCACCATGTAATTATCTTGTAAAAGTCTACACTATAGGATATTATTGTGACAAATAGTTTCAACTAAGGATCGGGCATTTATAATACGAGGAACAACATGTCTAGTCGAAATGTTCAAACCAAACGAGAAACCCTATCAGGCTGTGTACTGCCATGGGGAAGTTGCTAAATTAAACTGGAAAAAAAAAAAGAGATAGAAAATTTCCTAGAAAATTCAAGGCTTGGGGTCTCCAAATTTCCCCAAACACTCTTAGTTTAAATATTGATGTACAAATTAAAATGTTCTGCTATTATCAATATTTCCCTATCTTTTTCATTAAATGGGAATAGAGGAGTACAATTTTTCCCTAACATTTTTGGCTAAATTAATTAACTCAGGGAAGAATTATTAACAGCTGAAAATACAGTGGAGCTTACGGATGATCAGACATGATTGCATTGGTCACAGAACCAGATGATTCAATCTCCTAAGGACTTTGGCGTAGCAAATTGATTGCCTACATTGATAAAATAACTCTGATTATTACTAAATTGCTACATCTCTTCTTCTAACGTGGATGTAGCTGGAATAAATGGCATGCTTTTCTCTAAAACATCTGGGCCCAAATTCTAATAAGGACTTGATGAACCATTATTCTATAATGGCTAACAGTTAAATATCCCCCTATAATTTGGCTATACCCAAAGCAGTGAAAACTTCAGTCAATCCAGTTTTGCCTGACATTGTAATAACTTCAGCAGCAACAACAAAAATCCCCAACATTCACTTTTGCACAATTCTATTCTGTTATACTGAATTTAGTTAAATCCATTTGCATATCTACATATGTATTGTAGATTTGCATATCTACATATGTAACTTGACTATGTCTGATTTTCCCAAACCATTATATGTTAGAACTATGCTTTAATAACAGGCAGCAAAGCACTTCATCCAGAAATGCTTTATTGGTCTAGGAATTCCCCAGCCCAGGCATGGCAGGATTTAGAAAGTGACCTAGAGCAGCCTAAGGGTAACTGTCACCAGCTTGAATTTGTATTGTGGTCCAGCCCCTCCCCCAGGTGGGCTTTCAGCTCCTATATGCAGATGGGATTTTGAGGACACCGGTTGTTCATCTGGCAATATCCTACACCTCCTGAGAGCTCTCCCCCAGACTGGGCCAATAAAAGGTAAAATCTGAGACTTCAGAGAGAGAGTGGGTCAGTGAGTCAGTCTGTCTGTCTGTCTCCATTCATGGAGAGAGACCTGTTCTGTTTTACAATAAAGAACTGCTTGTGCAAAACTACTTCCTGCCTGAGGCCCTGCTGGTGATTTTTTCCGAGAACGGGAGTGAAGACTGGGATAACAGTCTGGACTCGGCACTCTGGTGTGTCACTCTCCAGCCGTGAGCCCACCGGGAAGCGAGGGTGACTCCCACCCTGACTCCAGCAGCACCTGGGTGGGGGGCTCGTCCACACCCAAGACTGCTGAACCCACGTCCGGAGTGTCTTACTTAGTGGGTCCAGGGTTGTCCCTGAAGTGGGACATGCTGCCACTGAGCGACTGCCACCTTACACCTGCCGGGTAGAGACACGGCCTCAGAAACTGATACCCAGGGTTTGTCTCGGACGCTCTGAGGTGACCCGGAGTCCCCGACGCTGGCTGCTGGTTTTGTCATTGGGCTCCCGGCACTGATGTGCACAGACCACAGGCCCTGCTGGGGCCTCGTGGTCTCGGGGGGGTGCACGTGCGTGCACGCGTGTGCACGTGTGTGCGTGTTCGGGGTTGCAGGAACACGTGAACCAGATAAGATGTGGTCCGCCACGAACTCCGAGGCTGCAACTCTTGTGCACTCAATACATTGTCCAAGCTATTCCACTTCCCTCCACTCTTGCTGCTCCCCAGAGGGCAGAAGGATGAATACGCACGCTAAGGTGTGAAGACTTCCGCCTCCTGCAAGAACAGAAACCCTGCTTGTAGTGTGTGCATGGGCTAGGACAGAGAAAAGTGGGAGAAGAGGTGCAAGGGCAACCAACGTTCAGAAAGAGACGTGAACGTTCATAGCACTGCCAGGGGTGACCCCCTCGCCAGAGGTTAGAACGCTGGCCTGTGTGAGTGTGTTGGTCCCCGAGGTGGGCAACGGTGCCTGATGAAACCCTAACCCTGAATTCCTTGCGGAGACAGCTCCCCAGCCCCCAAGTGCCACCCAGCACTTCTGCTCACAGCACTCACCAGCGAGGTTTACAAGCAATAAGGCAAATTCAGGGGGAAAACCTGAGAACAGTGGAAAACAGGTTTGACGATGAGTTCTGACAGCCCAGGATGTTGAAGAGATGCAGAACTCCTCACGCTATGCCCGGCAGGGATTCCACCCCCCACCCCCCCCACCCCCGCGTGTAATTATATCTCAGGAGCTATCACGAGAGAGGAAATTCTAGCCTGCCAGGGAGCAGGGCTGGGTGGCTGTAAAAAATAGTAAACAACGTCTGAGAGCTCAGAAAGTGTGTTCGGAGGAACGAGAGATCACCCCTTGAAAAGAAATTCCGTTTGCTTAGAAATAGCTCGCGCCAGCGTACAGAGCGCATTCAGATACATTTCGTGACATCATCTCGAAAGCATTTTTGCCTAGCAAGCAAAGCAGCGCGAGCAAGAGCCGATTTTTGTGTTTTCAACAAAGCTGTTTCCTGTCACCGCCATTCAGAGGAACCGTGTGGGCCCCCCGTGACCCTGGACCCGGCCCAGAGGATGCTACAAAGGGGTGGGGGAGGGAGGGTGGAAGGGCTGCTCTGGGTGTGTTTTTTCCTCTATTTATTATTGGTTTGCTGCGTCCAGTGTTTGGAGATAAGTATAGTGACATGCAGCAAAGAAAACGTTCCTACTCACGACACCCAGTCGCATCCTGGGTGAACTGAATTCCCTGCAGCAGTAAATATTGACTCATCGGTGCACGCTGAGCTTTCCAGCGCCCTGGGAAAAGGAGACTCAGGACCTCTAGGTTCGGGGCCTGCCCTTCCCCCCAAATAGATCCCGCTCTGATAAGGACAGATGAGAGGATGGGGTAACCGCTGCTGTTGGGTTCTGTTTAGTTGACAGCGAACTCCCAGACAACTAAACAGACAGCACTGGGATGGATATCTCCTTCCAGATTCCAACCCCGGCAATCCCATTCGTGTACCAAAAGACTGTTGTAAGAAACAGGGATTTTTTTGATGCACGTCAATTAGGAGTTTCGATTTGCTCTTCAGAAATATTATTTAAGTGTAAAAAAAAAAAAAATCATTTTGGAAGATATTCTAGAATGTTCCTCTAGAGGGGAAAGGATAGCTTAGCAAATGAAAATCCGTCTCCCATCCTCCATGCAAACAGGGCTTACATATATCTCCGGGGATGTTAAAAGGTAAATTTAGGCACATTAAAATGTTAAGGTGTTTATTTGGGCAGACAGAGATTCAGGAATCGGGCAGCTGCAAACCACCAGCTGCTGACAGCTCTACAAGGGGCTTGACGGGAAAACTTTATAAGGTGTTGGTGGAAGCAAGACAAAGAAAACATTTGATTGGTTTAAAGTGGAAAGTCCCTAATTAAGGGTGGATTTCTGATTGGTAAATTCTCTACTTAGAGGTTAACTAGCAGTTTCTGATTGGTTGAGCTTAAGTTTCCTTTTACTGTGTTTTTTTTTTTTTTTTTAATTTCAAGATATTAAGGGGATACAAAGGTTTGTGTTACGTGGATACATTGTATAATGCTGAAGTCGGGGCTTTTAGTGTGTCCGCCTCCAGAATAGTGTTCATTGCACCTGACAGGTGAGTTTTCATCTCTCTCCCCATCCTGGCATCCGGCGTCCTTCACGCCGGGCTTTGCTTTGCCTCCCAGGAGCCCAGGGTCCTGGAGTTTCCCAGAGCAATGTCCTGCCAATCAACGTGGAAGCTGGCTCTACGTGGGAAGGCCCCCTTAGTCCTTGATTTTATATTCCTATTCCCACCCCATTATATTTCTGCCTCCTCAGCCCTTCTCACCCGGGAAGTAATTAACTCCCCACCTTCCACACCTTAACCTCTCCCTGCCTCTGGCCTCACGGAGTCTACCTCAGGCTCACAGGGGAGGACCTAAATCAGGGAGGAGGAGCACAAAAATTCTGCCTGCCTTTATGATCCTCTTATCCACATACAGACTAAATAAAACGTAAGCGCACGAATCCCGAACTACTCTCATAAAAACAAAAGCACAACCGCGCACCGTGCAAGCGAGAGCTACGTATTTGCGAGGCGTCTTGCAGGGTGTCCCCAGAATGCCAGCCAGGGGTCCCTCCCATTCCTGACTCCTGTCAGTGGCCCCGGGAGAGGGTGGGTGATCCACTCGCCAGGAAGGAGAAGAAAAGCGTAGAGCCCCAGCCACCTTCCTCGGAGGTTGCTTGGCTGTGACTCTGCATGTCACCTAAGGATGGGGTGATTCTTTTTTTTTTATTTCAGCGTATTATGGGGGTGCAAATGTTTAGGTTACGTGTGTTGCCTTTCTCCCCCTTCCCTCTCCCCGACCCTGGAGTGAGACCTTCAAGCGTGTAGGATGGGGTGATTCCAATTGGAGTTTAAAGAGGAATGTCTGTTTGGGTGAGAAAAGCGCTCAGATGAGCTTTTCAGGGTAAAAGACAGGAGCAGAAATGCCCCAGGGGGCAGGATCAAGCTGCTCCTGGGATCTGTTCCCAACTGTGCCCTGGGGGAGGTCACTTGGCTTTAGCAATGCCTCGGGTTAGCGTAGAACCGAAGCTTACCTCTCAGGGTTGTTATAAAGCTAAATTATTTAGCAACTATGAAGTCCTATGAGACTGAAAGGCGCCATAGAAATGCAAATTATTATTTTATCATTTTATCACAAGACACCATCAGTAGGACTGAAAGTAAAACGGTGCCTTTGATGGAAGAGCTGTTTGGCTGACAGCACCAGGCAGCATCTCGGGAATCTGTGCTATTTAACTACTCCAGGGTGACTGCCTGCCTCCCACTCTGTCCCCTCCGCTCTGCTTAGGAATTGTCTCTGGTAAGTTTCTCTTCAGGGGTTACCCCTTGTCATTTCATCCTGACATTCCCCGGCAAATTGAATAAAAAACCGTTGCCATAAATCCCCAAGGAGAAGCGATGCCTCTTCATTACGGTAATTATGTTTTTTTTTTTTTTTTTTTTTTTTACACGTGGAGGCTTTTTCATAAAAAAAAAGACGTAGGTATCAAAGTTTTAAGTTCAAAGCGCGGTCAATTGCCAGCGGCAATAACTTTGGCCGGAGACCCGGTTGTTACATGGAGACAACTGTTTTTTTTCAGTCTGGGAAAAGCTTTGGAGCAGGCCCCCGCCCTGCTAACGAAGGTGGTCTCTACACTCGGCCTCCGAGATCAGAGCCTGGGCCTGGGGCCCCGGCGAGACCTGCACAGGGCATCCGGGGAAAGGAGGGAGTTCACGTGTGGCTTCAGCGGAGAAGGCATAGCCATGGCGTCAAGCTGCACCGCCCCCCCCCCCTTAGCCTTGCCACACCTGGGAAGGGGACCAAGCCACCTGGGCTGTCCAGCTGGGGTCTGTCCACCGTCCGGGGCTGGGAGCACCTACTGGACGTGCTTCAGCTCTGGGACCAAGTCCTGCACTTCCTCAAGGGAGGGCGTGGATTTAGATCAGTGGTTTCCAAATGACCCTGCTCCAGGAAGTGGCAGGGCTCTCGGTGCTGTCTGGCATCAGGAGAACGGGGGGCGGCATTGCTTTACAAGCCCCTGCGAGGAAGGGGCCACAGGCCAGGAGGTTCAGACAACAGAAATGCACTCTTCTCTCGCCGTCCTGCAGGCTGGAAGCCCCGGATCAAGGCACCGCGGGGCTGGCTTCACCCAAGGCCTCTCTCCTGTGCTTGTGGGCGGGCTCCTGCCCGCGTCCTCACACCATCTCCCCCTCTCTATGTGTCCAAGTTTCCTCTGAGGGCGCCAGGCAGATAGGATTAGGGCCACCCTTGTGACCTCATTTAACCTTAATTGCCTCTACATACCGTCGCATGCTGAGAAACCGAGGGTCGAGGCGTCAGCCCCGATGGATTTCGTGGGGACCCGATTCTGCCCGTCACACACCTTCTTCTCCCCTTCACAGTAAGAGGAACTTCTCTGCGTTCTTCTGTTTTCACATGCCGGCATTTGGGCTGAAGTCATGACTGGGGAAGAGCACTGATTCATCACAAAGGTTTGGAAACCGCTAAGATACAAGGACATGCGCTTTTTTTTTACCATCCCTCAGATGGATGGACCCTCACCTGTAACCAGGACCACCTGCACCCAGGACCCCGGCGTCCCAGGGCCCAACTGTGGCAGCCCTCAGGAGGCTGCTCAGGTTAGGGTTAGGGTTAGGGTTGGGGTTAGGGTTTAGGGTTAGGGTTAGAGTTGGCCAAGTGCCAGGGGCTCTCCAGAGGGGCAGGAGGGGATGCTGTTCTCTTTTTCCCTTTAGCCAGATAGGAAGGTTTTTACCCTGTGATGCGGCATTGCAGCTCTTTGTGGCTCTTGCAAAAGTATTTTCTAAATTCTGACATCAGGAGGAGGGGGGATTTAAGAGGGCCTGACTACAGCCTCCAGCGTCCTGGGTGCCCACATGGGCTTCCAGTCGCTTAAAAAGCAGTTGCATATCCCATTTGCTTTAGCCACTTCGGTTCGGAGGTCACCGGCCGCGACACCTCGCCCACAGCCGGCTCTCACAGTCCGCCCGGTGGTCTGTGCTGTGCATTGACGACGAGTCCGTTTTGCTCCTGTGTGATGAGGAAAGCTTGAAAGCGCTGAGAGCTCGTTTTACTTTACAGGCAGCCTTACTTGTCATGTAAATCAGAACAGGTAACAGAGACATGTATGTTTTCATTACGTCATTTTTAAATGTTCACAATGTTGTTTTGATAAGTGAGAAATTAGAAAAGTCATACCACGGCTGTCGGCTATCTGTGCTGTGCGTGGTTCGTCTGTGGCTGTGGACTGACGTGGACGCTCGTACCCAAGTGGTTCCGAGTAAAACCAGCAAAGCAAGATTAGACTTGACGGGTAGTTGGGGCACGGAGGCAGGAGGCACTCGCGGCATTTAAGCTCCTCTCTCTTGCCCCGTAGAACTTAAAAAGCTAACACTTCACCGCAGCAGCCTTTGCAAGAACACTGCACCAGCCAAGCAAAGATTACGGTGGGTCGGAACGACTAGCACCTAAGTAAGACTCAAACTGTGTTTCTCACTTAATCAAAACCTTTGCAATTTGCTTTTTCTGCCTTAATTTTTTTTTTTTTTACTTTTTGCACTGAACAGCGTTCTTCAAAATGATGCTGAATTACAAATAAAAAAAATGAATAAAACCCAAGCTGGAACCACCATTTTTACCCTTTGTTTTGTCTAGTTTTTGACAGATTTTCAAGACTGGATCTAAATCACTTTTATTTCTGGCCTGAGTCATGTCTCGTTAAGTGGCAGATCCTGATTCAGTAGGTCTGGAGCACGGCCTGAGGTTTGTTGCGATGGTAACAGGCTCACAGGTGACGCCTACGCGGCCGGTCTACGGGCGCCATGTTGGGTAGCAAAGTCCCCGGGCAGCTTGGTGGCTAGGAAGCCCCTTGGAGCCGCCCTCTCCGGAGGAGGGCAGGGGCTGGTCGTGGCCACCCTACACCCCACACGGAAGGGTGATTGGATGGAGGGCTGCCCCTGGAGAGGTGGCACCTCAACACCGTGCACTGCTGAACTAGGCGCTGCCTGCCAATTCAATCCAAATTAGTTACTCCATAGCGCAGAGTGGAGAACGAGGCCATGTGTGGTAGAAAGATAATGGCATTTGGAGCCAGGAGACCGAGATCTGAGCCCTGTCTCTGCCACGCAGAGACAGCAACACAACGTGTTTCACCTTAAATTCCTGACGTTTAAAAACCGCACTGGGGCCGGGCGCGGTGGCTCACGCCTGCCATCCTAGCACCCTGGGAGGCCGAGGCGGGAGGATCGCTCAAGGCCAGGAGTTGGAGACCAGCCTGAGCAAGAGCGAGACCCCTGTCTCTACTAAAAATAGAAAGAAGTTAGCTGGACAACTAGAAACATATACAAAGAATTAGCCGGGCGTGGTGGCACATGCCTGTAGTCCCAGCTACTTGGGAGGCTGAGGCAGGAGGATCGCTTGAGCCCAGGAGTCTGAGGTTGCTGTGAGCTAGGCTGACGCCACGGCACTCTATCTAGCCCGGGCAACAGAGTGAGACTCTGTCTTAAAAAAAAAAAAAAGAAAAAAAGCCGCACTATAGATCGCCTCAACCACGCAGTTTTCAAGAGCAGCAAGTGAGACATTATGTTGCAAAGATATTGCCAAGAAGCTTCGGCTGGTTCTCATGACCTTAGGCTGTGATCAATTCCATAACCCATACCATACCGAGTATAGTCTTATTTTTGCAACAGATAAAGCTATTACAGACATGCAAAATGTCGTGTGTGCATTTGTGTGTGTAGACGGAGAGATGACAGGTGGTAGACAACAGATATAGGTAGATGATAGATATGGACACGTAGATGACAGGGAAGGAGATACAGGCAGATAATAAGAAATAGAGATAGGACTACCCACAGCACAGTCCTGTGTCCTTGTGTTTTTTTTTTTTTTCCGTTCCTGTTGTTTGCTTATATGTCTTACTGTCTATCTAAGGTCACAGCTACATTTTATAATTGACTGTATCTGAATGACGTGGAGTCGTTAAAACTGCCGATCTCAGGGTACAAGTTAGTTGAACTTCGGGAAAAGGAACGGTAGGATAAACTCAGGCTGCTGCAGGCGCCTTCCCACCTGATGGGTGGTTTGCACATCTGGCAGGCGCGTTAGTCCCAACTCTTGCAAGGAGGGCTCGTGGCGGTGACCCAGGGCTGACCCCCTCACACAGATGCAGGGGGCGGGGACTCAGCCCCCCCACTACGGGAGAGAAGCGGGAAGTGTGTGCACACCCAGAGGTGGGGGGGTGGAATGATTCGGTGAGCAGCGAGGGTTTTGGGAGAGGCACAGATCCCAGGTTCTGACGGATCTGATGAGCGATCTGAGACAGGACCGGCTCCAGGAAGGGAGCCTGAGCTGCATGTGAGCCGGCCGGAGCCTTCAGACCAGGAGGAGGGGAGACTCCGGGGATCGAGCGCCCAGGCAGCCAGGCGGAGCCGGCACACCTATGTCCTCCTGCCTTGGCCAGGCTGTGAGATGTCCTGGCGGGGGGTGGCTCACCTGTGTGTGAGCTTCCCCTATGGCTTCCTTCCCGAGCAACGTGGAGCCTGGGACCACAATTCCCTTTGCTTTCTGCGTCCCGTCTGCCATGCGGATCTTGTTTTGTTTTCCCTGATAAACCCCGCATCCCGAGCCAGCACCCGTAGGAGCCTGAGCTCTGCTCAGGAGATGGCGCCCGCCCCGGGTTTCGTCACTGATTAGACGAGCTAAAGGGTGGGGTCTGTGCTCCGCCCGGGCCCCGTGTTCTGAGGTGAGGATAAGAGTGAGGTTGGGTGCTGAGACCCTGGAACTCTTGGGCATGGTCAACGCTTCCTACCGTGTTCCCCCGAAAATAAGACCTACCCATAAAATAGGCCCTAGCGGGATTTCCAAGCATTTGCGCCATAGAAGCCCCGCCCCGAAAATAAGCCCTAGTGACGGGCGTGGCTGCGCAGCGCGTCTGAACAACCCGTGCGTGTCGTCGAGGAGCGGGAAAGAAGACGAGCAGCCCTTCTCATCTGCCCCATCGTGACAGCTGCCATCCCAGAGGTGACCGGAAAGGTGCGGGCAGCCCCACCAACAAGGTCAGCTCCCCCTGTCAGGTCCCGGACGTCCTGTGCGTGCTGCGAGCTGAGGCTTTGAGGGGAAAATGACAACACATTCCCTGAAAATAAGCCCTAGGGCGTCTTCTTGAGGAAAGATAAATATGAGACCCCGTCTTGTTTTCGGGGAAACTCCCGGGAAGCAATTCGCTCAGACTGTAGACAAAACGCAGGTGAAGCAAAACAGACAGACGGACGGACGGCCTCCCGGAGATGTGCCGGGGCACCGCGGCGGGTGCTGGTACTGCAGCCTCCTCGTCCTGTCTGGGGGGCGAGCCCAGGCCCACCGTGGAAGACCCCAGCCCGTCACCTCGCCCTTTGGTGACATTCCCTCCGCCTTGCACACAACTGCTATCGACTGACACTTACGAACCATTGTTGCTTCCTTTAATATCTGCCCCCCCAACCCCTGCCCCGGCCAGTTCCCTGCAGCCTGTCCCCGGAGCCAGGAAGTGAGTCTGGGGACATCCAGGAGTGTGACCTGCCCCATGCATTCCAGAGGTGGCCCAGCGGCCCATGTGCTCGCCTCTCCTCTGTAGCATCTCTGCATGGAATTTCCTGGGGCAATGGAGGAGATGCCGAGACTCCCTCTTCTGGGCGTTTACACACCAGCCCCGCTGCCTGGTGTGGACGGTCACACTCTGGTCCTTCACCGGGGTGACTCGCTGCCGTCTGCAAGCGTCCACCAGGCTCCCAGCTCTGGAGTCTCCAACCTGCTATCTCCTTGGGGACGGCAGCCGTGCACAACCTCCCCCATCCATTGTCACCTATTATGGGATGGAAGCCGCCCAGCCCCCCACGGGTGAGGCGCGGCAGAACGCCTAATGTCTACATAGGCACGGAATTATTGACCGTGAACTGGGGAAATGTGTGTGTGTGTTTTTTATTCCCCCCTCCTTCCTCCTGTGATTGGAACTACTACTAAGATCAACACGATATTAAAAACGATTCCCAGACTGAAGCACTAAGGCAAGAATCTCTCAGGTCTGTTTTTTTTATCACTGAGCCGAGACTCTATTATGCTGTCAAAGTGCCAGATTATTTCAAATTAGCCAAATTAATTAATCTCACTCAGTCCTTGGCTATAGGAGTCATCCGTTTTTAGAATTCTATTAGAGAAAGTACGTGACTTTTTTTTGCAGCTCGGTGCATGTAGAGGAAATTCATTGGCAGGTGGTTTTTCTTCTCTTCAAAGCTGGTATTTTAAAATCCAGGCATTAATAGGGTTCCCTCAAATATACTCGCAGTAAATTTCACAGTTTCTCGTTTTATTTTGTTTGCGTTTGAAAATATCTACCTTTCTGCTGTTAAGATTGCAAGGAGGAGTGAATGTTATTTTTTTTCGTGGGCACTCAAATGTGCTAAAAAGACTGGCTCACGTGCAACTCCTTTTTTTTTTTTTTAAATGATTGGTCTGTTTTAAATGCCAGAAATTCAGAAGTAATGCTGAAGTAGAGATTTCTGCTCAAGTCATTTATGAGTCTCTGTAATTCTGGATTCTCCAGAAATGCTCACAGCCGAGTCTTTTGGCGAGGCCGGAAAGGGAACGAACGGTACCCAGTACACCTGCAGATTCCTCTCCCCTCGTCTGGAATGAATCCAAGACCGCCTGCTCATTCAGTGATGGAGCACGTCAAATTTGCATTCTTGATTTATTCCTCACGGTTTATCCATCAGAAAAACGCTACGCCTGGAAAAACGGCACCCGTGGTGTTGAGGCCAGGCACGGCAGTCAGATGCCCAGCCCGTGGGAAGGACCTTCTGTTACTACGTTCACCGTCTTACAGGTTAGAAAACCCAGGCGAGTTGCCCAAGTTCACAGTCATCTCGTCTCGACGGAACAGTGAAATAGCTGCAGGAGAGCAGAGATGTGCTCCACGCTGCCGCTTCTCCGGATCTCGGCATTGCTAAGTGAGAGGGGGAAATGAGGCCACCTTGGGTGTCAGCTTCCCGCACAGGTGTGGACACAGGCCGGTCGGTCTCCAGGCATCCCGCATCTAAAGCGAGGGGCAGGGGCCGTGGCTGCCTCTGGTCCCCACTCCCTGGGCTCCCGGCGGGTCTGGGCTGGGCACTAAGTGCAGTGTGCAAACTGGCCTGGATGCTGGGCGGGGAGCCCTGCCCTCTCCCCGCAGTGACTGTCCTCTGAGTAGACGTCTCTGGACCTCCAATGACCCGGGACGGGAGGTGCAGCCTCTGCAACCCGCAAGCTCGGTTCCAGTGACCACATGTTCTTGGAGGTCACCTTTCTGGCCCGCCTCATGCCTGTGATGCCAGCAGGGACAGCCATTAGGACCGTTCCTATGAGCGATGCTGATGGCGGCAGCCTGGGCCTGTTTGACACCTGTCCTGGGAGGTTCCTGGCTTTTATGATTACGGCTCTTTCCCCGCACTTTGAGATTCCTGCCGAGCCCCAGGGAGGAAGTGGAAAAATACTGTGAGAAAAGTTGCACGTGTGGTATTTCTGGCTCGACTGGACGCGGGAAGTACAGCAATCTTGGGGAAAACATGTTTACACATTTTTCTGGATATGCATTTGTATCTCTCTCTCTCTCTCAGAGGGGAGATGTTTACTGAAAGGCTTGAACCTCAGCCTCAAATTGCTGACCCACGCACGTTAGGTTTTGCAGGATTGGTTCGGCTACCGCCCGAGCAGTCCCCGTTATGTTTTGGTGGCCAGAAAAGGTACCTGGCACTGCAGTCCCCGGAGGCTGTGGAGAAGGCATTTCTGGAAGGCGATGGGCCGGAACAGGGACTCTGCAGAGCTTTGCTGAGAAGCACAGTTTATGTTTTTCCCTCTGGTGGTCAATGTTTGTCTGGGTAGTAACCGGACTATGAAATCTGTAAATATCATGAAGCATTTGGGGATTTTTGTTTAACGTAGGAGGAGAAAGTGCCTTTTTAGCACTCACTGGCAGGTGGGATGTAAACACAGTCAGGAACGGAATTACCCGAACGATATTTGCTGCTCATACACGTGGCCCGGGGTCTGTGAACTGGTCTAGATCTGAGATGTGAGTGAGGACGGTGCCTTCTGCCATGGCCTGGACACGGTCATCAGCTTGTCAGAGGGCAGCCTCGTCATTCACACCAGTCGAGCGGGGCCTCGAGAGCCGCCCACCTTTAATTAATTAAGCCACCACGGGAAACCCCTCAGGGTGAAACCGTCCTCCCAGAGCCTGGCCCTCCTGCAGCCCGCACCAGGAGCAAGCCGGCCCCTCACACGACTGCTTGAGCTCAGGACTTCGAGACAAACCTGGGCAACACAGTGAGACCCATCTCCACGAAAGATAGAAAAATTAGCCATGCTTGGTGGTGCGCACCTGTAGTCCCAGCTCCTCAGGAGGCTGAGGCAGGAGGATCGCTGGAGCCCAGGAGTTTGCGGTTGCCGTGAGCTATGATGATGCCGCTGCACTCCAGCCCAGATCCATAGAGAGAGACTCTGTCGAAAGAAAGAAGAGTCCCGATTTTTTTTTTTTTCCCCACCTGCTCATCAGGCTTATGCAGAGCTTGTACGGATTCCAAAGTCTCACCTGGCTTTTGTTTGCTTGTTCTGTTTTTATCTGGAGTTTGTTAGGCGGACAATGAAACCTAAAAAGCTGCTGGGGGAAAAAAAATGTTAAGGCTCCATTGCCTGGAACAGAAAACCCAGCTCGTAGTTAAAGACGGTGTGGAGCTGAGTGAGGTCTCCAGGATTAGATGAGACCCTAAGTGGTAAAACAGGAGGAAGTGAGGAGGTGATTTGTGTTTTCTTGTTTTCTCCTTGATTTGGAGGAACGGGAAGAAGGAAGAAAGCCCGTATGTTCTGCAGTTTCAAAATATGGTCCTAAAGCTCCACAATGCGGAGCCTGAAGTGGAGCTCGAAGCTTGAAGCTTCCACGGTAAAAAAAAAAAAAAAAAAAAAAAAAAAAAATCTCCTGCCTGTAACGTTCTGCTTCAACACTTTGGGAAAAATCAGCATGGTTTTCTTTTTAAAGGGCTGGGATACGGGGGAGGCTGGGAAGGCTCCAGAGAGGGTATAGGCATTTGCATTTTAGAAGATCATTTTAAGTTTTAGCTCCTTAAGTGAGTTGTGCAAAGGCTAATCCAATCAGAGCTGGAAGGTGCTCATGGCCTCCCTGCCTCCCGGGTCTCCAGCAAAAGACCAGCATCCACATCCCGACCAGAGTGACCACTGCAACCCAGACCTGCTTCTGAACACCTCCCAGTGTGGCCCAGCCCCCCGCCAGCTCCCGACACCCCAGTCCTCGTGCCGTCCCCGCCTGTCCCGAGTCCCCTCCCCGCCCATCCTGCCCCTCAGGGTTGTGCAGACTGGGCGAGTCGGCCTCTCTCTACCTGGTCTTCTTCGTACACATGGAGTCAACCCCGCTCCCTGATGAGACCGATGAGAGAGCACGTGAGGGAAGGCACGGCGCTCACCTGCAAGACGTCAGACTCACAGCACACCTGCTGCCTCTTCCGTTCCCACCTGTGCGGCCGGGAACGCCTGGTCTGTACCGCCATAGGCCTGGTGAGGGGAGGGTTGGCAGAGGTAGACCTGGTGCAGGTGGGCCTAGCAGAGGTGGGTTTAGTAGTGGTAACCCTAGCAGAGGCGGGTTTAGTAGCGGTAGTACTAGCAGAGGCAGGCTTAGTAGTGGTAGTACTAGCAGAGGCGGGTTTAGTAGCAGCAGTGCTAGCAGAGGCAGGTTTAATAGCGGCAGTGCTAGCAGAAGCGGGTTTAGTAGCGGCAGTGGTAACAGAGGCGGGTTTAGTAGCGGTAGTACTAGCAGAGGCAGGTTTAGTAGCGGTAGTACTAGCAGAGGCAGGTTTAGTAGCGGCAGTGCTAGTAGAGGCGGGTTTAGTAGTGGCAGTGCTAGCAGAGGCGGGTTTAGTAGCAGTAGTACTAACAGAGGCGGGTTTAGTAGCGGCAGTACTAGCAGAGGCGGGTTTAGTAGCAGCAGTGCTAGCAGAGGCAGGTTTAGTAGCAGCAGTACTAACAGAGGCGGGTTTAGTAGCAGTAGTACTAGCAGAGACGGGTTTAGTAGCAGCAATGCTAGCAGAGGCAGGTCTGGGAAGAGTGTTGCCAGCGGTTGGTCTGATCGGGACAGGCGTGGTAGTAGTGAGTCTAATAGCAGAGCTAGCTTTTTGCCATTATTTTTAGCATGTTAACATCAAATACCCAAGTTAGTGAAGATGCTCCACTTCAAAATACACACCCCAGAGAACAAAATGAGACCCGGAACCTCTTTGGCACGTGTGTATAATGACATGCTTGTGTGGAACTTTATAGCTGCAGTGGAGAGGTTTTTGGCACGGGCTGTATAGCCTCTTTTAGCAAATTTCCTAAAAAATCAAATGCATTTTACGCTCCACAGCATAGTCAATGCTGGGAGGATGAAAGCGTGGGAAGCCCAGAACCAATGAGAAGTCATCTCCGTGTTCTCAGAACGGCACCGCCCAATGGCTGGGGCCGTTGGATCAGCACGGTGACCGCCTGAGAGCATCGTCCCCTGGATCTGCCAGGGTGTCCCTGAGGGCTTGTCACATCTTGTTCTATCTATCTTGAAGCCCAGAATCAGTCTGAGTAATCGATACCCAGGCAGGGAAACGGTGGGATCGGGACTCAGTTACCACATGGGCATGATTCTCTCTCTCACACTCGCGCGCGCGCGCACATGCGTGCACACACACACACACACACACACACACACACATGCACTTAATGCATGAATGAGAAATGCATTTGAATCCCATCTTCCTAGGGCTCTTCTTGGCAGCGACAAGGACCATATTTACGAAAGAATTTTAGCACAGTCCCTGGCACGCAGCAGACCCTTAAATATGTACACATATGCACACGTATCCGAACTTCCAACCTGTCCACAAATCTGTGCCCAACGCTGCCTCTCGAGTTAGACTTCCTGGATACCTCTCTCCTATCAGGATGGAAGAGAATTTTGTCGTCGTTTGAACTAGCAAAACACTGTGTAATCATCTCCGATAACATTCAACAGTAATCAATCATCTACGCTATGAGGAGGTTATTTCTCTAAAGTCCTCAAGACCTGAAGGTTTGTTTTTTTTGGTATGTCACAAAGCAAGTAGTTCAATACGCAGCACATAGAAGATGCTCATCTAATATTAGAAAGCAAACAGCGGAGCACATTGCACATAGCAAGTTTTCGTTCAGATATAACCAAATGCATTTTAAAAATCTGGGATATATGAGATGACAGTAAAGTAAAGCATAGCTAATATTAATACTATATAAATGTAATTGAATACACATTTTACCAAAGAAGATATGCAAATCACTAATAAGCACACATGAAGACGCTTGACATCATTAGCCATTAGAGAAATAAAAATTAACACCACAGTGAGATATCACCTCATACCTACTAGAATGTCTGTAATAAAATAAAAAGGCAGACAATGGCAAATACTGGAATGCAGAAATTTGAACCCTTCCTACATTACTAAAGGGAAGATAAATCATATTGTCACGTTGAAAAACAGGCTGGCAGTACAATTTATATTCCCATCAGTATATAAATTGTTCATAAAAAGTTAAACATAAATTTACCATAACCCCCCCCCCCCACCCCAATTCTAAAGCAAGGAATCTACCGAAGAGAAATAAAAATATGCATTCACCCAAATATTTGCATGCAAATGCTCACAGCAGCTTTCTTCAAAATAGTCAAAAAGTGGAAACAGTCCAAAAGTCCATCAATTGGCTATCAGATAAATAAAATGTGCCAGAGTCATGCAGTGGCATTTTATCCAGCAATAAAAAAAAGGAACTATTGATCTGTGCTGCAACGTGGAGAGATCCAGAAAACATTATGCTAAGTGAACGTGGCCAGTCACAGAAGCAAGCAGCGTATGATTCCCTGCATATTAAATATCCCAGAAAAGGCAGGGCTTTGGCGATGGAAAATAGATTCTTGGCTACACAAGGTTAGGTGGGTTTAGGGAGGGACTGCAAATGAGCCCTGGGTTTCTTCTGTGATTCTAACATTGGATTGTGTCGATGGTTTCACAACCTGGTAAATTTACTAAAAATCACTGAATTGGCCGATTAAAACGGGTGAAATTTATGGCATGTAAATTAGACCTCCATAAAGCTGTTAGAGAAAATAATTGGACTTCCAGTTCGTGGCACCTTTATCTACTAGAAGAATAAAATAAAGCCTAGCTTCTTTTAAATAATTTTCCGGCAGTTGAGAAACGCACTCAAGCACCACAAAAGGATAAAATACGGAATCTGCCTGCTTCTAACTTATGTATTATATCTTGGCACGATAGCTGTTTGGACTAATGTAACCAAATAGATAGAATAGCTTCTTTAAAAAGCTATTGGAAATTGGAATAAATTTTTAGAGAAAAGTCACACGATTTTTTTTTTTTAAACAACAGTTCTGTAGAGATCTTAAATTTTCAACAATTAGGTTAGAAAGGAATGCTTTCGCCAAGCCTTTATGGGATCTGATCTATTAGTTTGTTCACATAAATTGTCAGTACTTAGCAGTCTTCTACTGATTAATTATTCACCCCAAACTCTATTAGCAAATATTTACCGCTTACAGCCTAATTAAAATTGAACCCAGGCCACTATAAAATAAAGGTCATTCTAAAGCTCTTCTCAAGAGACATACAGACTTGCTTGGAGGAGAATTGCCAAGAAAATCCTTCTCAGAGGGTTGTTGTTTTGAGATTGATAAGAAACTTAAGGAATATGAGTGGCATTTAACACTCGAGAGTTCTATGGCTATTTATTCAAACAAAGCTTCAGATTCATTTAAACTGGACAAAGACGTGGATATGGAAATAGGGAAGTGGGTTAGCAGGCAATAACCCACAGCAGTACACCAACACTTCCATAAACAAAACAGCAGCACAAAGGATGCTCTCCCTGGCCCTGAGAGCCTATATCCTTGAAAACACAATAGGCCAATAAGAGACCTCGCCTTTTGAGTTCGCGATGTGAGGTCTTCCGTCTCTCGGAACAGCCGGCAGGTGTGGCTGCCTTGGTCCCGGGGTTCTCTCAAGAGGGACCATCACGAGGCGCACCCCTTCATCCTTTCATCGCCCAAGGAGATGAGAGAAGTTTTAATTGTTCTTTCTTTGCTGTATACACTGAATGCAGTTCTGCCCCCCTGACCTCCCTCACCCCCCCCATTGTCACTGTTGTGCTGCTTTGTGATGCATGCATGCTTTGCAATAAATTGTTCTCTCTCTCTCTCTCTCTTTCCCCAGTATACTGGTACGGGGGGGGGGTCTTTGTTGGCAAGATTGTATTAATATTTCCCCAACAGTGTATATACCATGTTTCCCCGAAAATAAGACCTACCCATAAAATAAGCCCTGGCAGGATTTCTAAGCATGTGCGCAATAGAAGCCCTACGCCGAAAATAAGCCCTAGTGACGGGCGTGGCTACACAGCGCATCTGCACAACCCGTGCATGTTGTTGCGGAGTGGGAAAGAAGACGGGCAGCCCTTCCCATCTGCCCCGTGAGAGCTCTGTTGCTCGACATGAGAGATGGGGGCCAACGGCTCTAAAGGAAACAGAGTCGCAAGACATTCAGGATGGGATTTGGGGTTTGGAGAGTGATGATGATGTTCCAGAAGAAGATGACTTAACTCTATTTGAATAAATGTAGATGGTTGTGCTGTACTAAAAAATAACAACACATACTCACCAACAAACTGGTATTAACTGAGCAGCACCAAAATGGACACATAGGTACTACAGTAATTGGGTATTGGGCAGGTGGGAGGGGAGAGGGGGGCGGGTATATACATACATAATGAGACGTGCACCATCTGGGGGATGGTCACGCTGGAAACTCAGACTTGTGGGGGAAGGGGGGCAAGGGCATTTTTTTGAAACCTTAAAATTTGTATCCCCATAATATGCCGAAATAAAAAAAAAAAAATAACACATGCCCTGCAAATAAGCCCTAGGGTGTCTTCTTGAGGAAAAGTAAATATAAGACCCTGTCTTATTTTCAGGGAAACACGGTATCAATGTTAGAGGAAAATGGTTAAAGTTTCAACAAAAGTCACCCTTGAGGTTTTTCTGGTCGGACATGGAACATCCCTTTCTGCGTGTGCCTTTACATCAGTTCCCTTAAAACAGCTTTTTGGGAGGCTGTACGATGTGCTACCCCCCTCCCCCCCGCTGGGACGTGAGCTGCATCCACCTGCTTCTCCCCCACTGACCTCAGGCAGCCTAGGAGGGCCCCGCTCTGTGAGGTAGGTAAAACAGGGCTGTGAGGTGGATGGGGGAGGGAGGGTATGGAGGTCTCCACACTGGTTGGAAGTTTCCCGTCCGCCTCCCTGCAATGCAGTTTTATAAAAGGCAAAGTCTTATTTTTAAATTCTGACTTATTTTCCACAATAGCCACTCATGGAAAGGGAGCCTCAGAATGAAACATAACCTTCAAGGGTCAAAACGGCAAACACCAAAGGCTTTGTTTAGTAAGGTCCCGGGCGTGTTACTATGGACAGAAGGCACCGTGAAGAGAGGACCGTGGGTTGTGCAGAAGACAGAAAGAAATCCGGACAACTTAAGGGAAGAGACGTACCCGGTACTGAATAGCCAAGACGGTTTGTCAACCCAGATACCATGAACTCTCTCCTTTTTGCTTGTCAACGCTGAACGTGGAAAAAAAAAAATCACTGAGACATGTTGGTGAGTGTGTTTGTTAGTTTTGGGTGGCTACTGTAACAGACCGCCTCAAACTTAGTAGCTGAGAACGACACAAAGCCACATCCTCCCAGTTCTGGAATCAGAAGTCTCAGTAAAGTCTAAAATCGAGGTGTCAGCAGGCTGGGGCTCCCTCCGGAGGCCCTAGGGGAGAGTCCGTTTCCTTCCACCGTCCAGAATCCGGAGCCCCCACATTCCCGGGCTCACGGCCCCCTCCAAAGCCAGCCACGGTGCCCTGGGCCCTCACGGGGCACTCAGACTCCCTCTGTCTCCTTCGCAAGAGTCTAAGGACACTTGCGACCTAAGGACTCCGGGCCCACCCAGATGAGGTTGAATCCAGGGTCATTTCCCATCTCAAAGTCCTTAACCACTCCGGTACGGCGCTCACCGGCCGCGAAGCCTCGCCCGCAGCCGGCACTCACAGTCCGCACGGTAGCTTGTGCTGTGCGTTGACGACGGGTCCGTTTTGCTCTTGTGTGATGAGGGAAGCTTGAAAGCACTGAAAGCTTGTTTTACTACACAGGCAGCTTTAGGAAAATAACTATAACTCCCACTAAGGACTTGTTAAAAAAGGTCACAGATTCGGCCGGGCGCGGTGGCTCACGCCTGTAATCCTAGCACTCTGGGAGGCTGACCGCACTCACACTAGCCTGGGCAACAAAGCAAGACTGTCTCCAAAAAAAAAAAAAAAAAAAATAGGTCACAGATTTGTAGTAACTTATTAGCTGAACGTACACACCGCAACTGAAGAGATAAAAGCTGTACAAGTAAAAGCTTTTGGCTGTCGACTAAAGTCGACGCTCGGCCGTGCGCGTTCATCTGTGGCTGTCGGCTATAGTCGACGCTGGTACGGAAGTGGCTAACTTGGCCACATCTGCAAGGTCCCCTTTGCCTTGTGACGTAGCCTATTCACAGGATCTGGGAATAAGGGTGGAGGCATGTTAGGGGGCCACTCTTGTATATCCACAGTGAGGAAGTGAGAAAATGCTCATTCCTGTACACCCTGTTGGGAATAAAAATGCTGAAAACTCTCTAGGGAGGGAAATAGAAACAATCAGCCCCCCCCCCCAAAAAAAAACCCTAATAAATATGTAAGGCCTAATAAAACCTAAATAGGTAAGGCCCTAATAAAACCCTAATAAATATGTAAACCTAATAAATCCAGCAAGTTTTCTTTGTAAATCTGTCCCAGGAAGTGGCCATTTATATCCACAAAGCTTTTCAAATTAGTGCTTTTGGCACGAGAAAGAAGCTGAAAAAAATTCAGATGTCTAACAACAGTAGACCCGTTAAATAAATCCTAGTATATCTATTTGTACCCGTTATTCGTGGCCGTGTAAATATTAAATAATTACCCCCAAGATTTAGCACCTTAAAAATGTGACATTTACTCTGCACACGGTTTTTGAGGGTAAGTTTACCTGCTGTGTGGTTGGGGCTCAGGTTCCCTTGCGAAGTTGCCACCCAAACGCCAGCCCGGGCTACGTCACCTGAAAGCTTGCCTGGCGCTGGTGGGGCCGCTGACACCGTGGCTCACTCACACCTGAGGAGCCGGAGCTGGTGGCTGTCAGGTGGCCACGGGGACGTCTCCGTAGGGCGGCGTGGATGTTCTCACGACTTCTCTCAGAGACTGACGAGAAAGCCGTTTACGACGCTTTACGGCCTTTTACGGCCCAGTCTTGAAAGCCAACACCTGCATTTCTAACAGACTCTGTTTCTCACAGGTGATTCACTAAGTCCAGCCTGCAACCCAGGGGAGGAGGAAAATTTGGATCCTCTTAAAAGGGAAACATGTCAAACAATTTGAGTACACACACACACACACACATATATATATATGTATATATTTTTTTTTTGAGACAGAGTCTCACTCTGTTGCCCAGGCTAGAGTGCCGTGGCGTCAGCCTAGCTCACAGCAACCTCAAACTCCTGGGCTCAAGCGATCCTCCTGCCTCAGCCTCCCGAGTAGCTGGGACTACAGGCATGCGTCACCATGCCCAGCTAATTTTATATATATATATATATATATATATATATATATATATATAGTAGCTGTCCAATTAATTTCTTTCTGTTTTTTTTTTTTTAGTAGAGATGGGGGTCTCACTCTTGCTCAGGCTGGTCTCGAACTCCCGACCTTGAGCAATCCTCCCACCTCAGCCTCCCACCAGAGTGCTAGGATTACAGGCGTGAGCCACCACACCCAGCCTGAGGATGTATTTTAAAGCCACAGCATCATATAATCAAAAGCATTGCATTCATCTAAAACGATTTTGCAAAAAATATATCCAATAGAAGATATCCATGATATAATGTGGTTACAAAAGTACATTGCAAAACAGTGTGTATGGTGACATATATATATATATATAGTGAGTAGCCAAGAGCTTGGAACCCTGTTGCGAGCATATTGTGTGTGCAACCCCCTCCGAGGAGAAGTAAGTAGGGAATAACACAGTCGTAAATGTTAACAATGATTTTCTCTGAGTGCCTGTGATTTGTGGTGTTCTTACTTGGTACTTTGCTGATTTGAATTTTCTGGTTTTCCTACGACGAGTTTGTTTGAGGGACAGTGTGATCTTGGGAGAAAGAGCATGAGCTCTGGAGTTAGACTTTCTGGATTCAAAGTCCCAGCTATGCCACTGGCTTGCCGTGTGGCTTTGGGATAATTAATCATCCGCTCTATGCCTCAGTTTCCTCATCTGTAAAACCAGTGTGCTAGTGACAACAATCTCCAAGCACCACTAAAGCCTCACTTCCACACCCACATTTCAATTCAACGGTCTAGGTTGCCACTTGGGTGTTCAGAAGCTCCCAGGAGATTCTAACTTTCAGCTGACTGTGAACCAACTGAGATGGAATCTCCACCCTGCACCTGTCTTTCAGGATTTCTTTAAATAAGTCACATTTGCAAGTCAGTGGGACATACGCTAAATATAATTTGGGCAATTTTGGGTGGTCCTTTCTTGCTAAATTTATGGAAAGAGAAAAACCGTATTCATGACGAAAGTTAAATACCAGTCCCTGTTGCAACGTGCAACTAACCATCCATCTCTAGTGCCTGTCAATTGAGTCTAACAAAACTTTAGTGGTTAGAGAATAGTTAGATGTTTGAACATTATATCTTTTTTGAAGAGCTCCTTAGGACAAAGAAACACAATGCCTTTGTAAACTAATGTGCTATATGCCTATTTTATAATATGTGTGTGTATGTATGTATGTGTGTATGTTTTTGCATTTTTGCTCTTGCCCCAACATTGAAATAAGATTTCTCTATTTTCAAGTAGATGAGCACAAAACCCAACACTGAAACTGACTTTGGGTCTTCCTAATGATTTTGAGCTCCACTGAGCTATTTTTCCCTAACTTGAATTTTGCAGAAATGTATCTGGTTTTAGGAAATATTGGGTAAATTGTCCATGAAGTAAATAAACTGGGATGTCGAGCTTAGCTTGGATGTTATGAAATGCCTTCTTTTTTTTTTTTCCTTGAGACAGAGTCTCACTCTGTCGCCCAGGCTAGAGTGAGTGCCGTGGCGTCAGCCTAGCTCACAGCAACCTCCAACTCCTGGGCTCAAGCGATCCTACTGCCTCAGCCTCCCGAGTAGCTGGGACAACAGGCATGCGCCACCATGCCCAGCTAATTTTTTCTATTTTCACTTGTTTGGCTCATTTCTTTCTATTTATAGTAGAGACCGGGGGGCGGGGGAGGGAGTGTCTCACTTTTGCTCAGGCTGGTATGGAACTCCTGAGCTCAAGCAATCCTCCCTCCTCGGACTCCCAAAATGCTTAGGATTACAGGCGTGAGCCACCGCGCCCGGCCTGGAATGCCTCTTTCTTGAGATGAACCATAGGAGGCTGGCTGACCCATTCTGAGCAAACTGTAATTGAAAATCTCATCCCCACGTGATTAAAATCACGGGCTTGTACCGCTCTAGAGCTGGCAAATCCCTTAGAGATGGTCTAGTCTAACCGGCTAATTTTACAGCTGAAGGATCCAGTAAAGTACAGTTTGAGTTTGTTGGAAAATATATTTAACAGACCAGGGCTGCCAGGAAGACTTCTTCCGGCTCAGCCCTGTGCGGGGGAGTCAGAAACCCAGCCAGTGCCTGTTTCTAAGTCTCGTGCGTGGGGGGCAGCAGGTGTGGCCGGGACCCTCTCCTGCTGGTTTTCTCCCAGGTGAGGTGAACCTTGAGACGCTTCCAGGGCGCAGGTGTTCCAGTGGCCGGTGGCCCGAGCAGAATGTGTCCTGCCTGCGTGACAAGGTCCACGATCTCATTGAGACATAAGCAGAAAAAGGAAAAAAAAGAAAAATAAAGGTGTCTGATAAAATAAAATGCGGAGTGTGAATTTTAAGAATGTTATTCACGTTTTCCTTTCCTGTACTTTTTTTAAATTAGTTTTATTTTATTATATTATGGGGGTACAAATATTGTTAGGGTTACATATATTGCCCCTGCCGTTCCTCCCCCCAACCCCTGCCTTACCAAAACATCAAGCGTGTCCTACCCCCAGGTGGTGCGCATCGCACCTATTTTGTAAGTATAAATTCTTCCCCTCCTCCCCCCTCCCATCTGCCCACCTCCCGATAAAAGTTTGTTTGTTTTTTCTTTTTCTGACCTTTGGGTTACGTCGTATAGCTTTGCCTTTCTGCAGGAAGGGTATACTTTTTAAGCGAGATATTTTATTCTGTTTTTAGAACAGTTTTAGGCTCACAGATAAACTAAGAGGAGGGTACAGAGTTCCCACGCACACCCCCAAAGCCTCCGTGACTATCCACACTCCCACCGGAGGGGACGTTTGTTACCATCCCTGAGCCCACACGGACAGTCACGGACAGTGCCCGCAGTCACTCAGAGTCCACGACTTACGTTAGGGCACGTTCTTGGCGTTGTATGTTCCGTGGGTTCGGAGAAATGTGATGACATGTATCCACTGTCATAGCGTCACACCTCGCAGCTTTACGGCCCTAAAAACTCTGTGGCCACCCCCCCCTCCCTCGCTCTTCCCTCCTTCCCCCAACCCCTGACAACCACTGATCTTTTACTGTCTCCAAACGTTTGCCTTTTCCCGAACATCACATAGCTGGAATCCTGCGGTGCGTGGGGTTGTCAGATTGACGTCTTCCACTGAGTAACACGCATCGAAGATTGAATCCGTGCCTTTTCTCGGATCGATGGCTCATTTAATGCTGAGTAGCATCCCATGGTCTGGAGGGAACGTGGCTTGTGCACCTGTTCAGCTGCCGACGGACGTCTGACTGCCCCCATGTTTGGGCAGCTGTGAATGAGGCTGCGATAATCACCTGTGCGCAGGGTGTTTGTGTTCTGTACGTTTTCGACTCCTCTGGGTAATAATGGCGAGTGAGACTGCCGGGTCACCCGGTTAAGAATATATTTAGTTTTTGTAAAAACTGCCAAACCGCCTTGCATCGGGGCTGTGGCACTCGGTCGCATTCCCAGCAGTAAATAGAGAGACCCTGTCGCTCAATATCCTCGCAGCATTGAGCGTTGTCCGTGTTCTGCATTTTGGCCACGCTAACAGGTGCGCCGTGGGCTTCTCTCTTGCTTTTCAGTAGCATTCGACAGCTTGGGACTTTGTAATCCATACTCAATTCCCTCTCTGTTCTGGACTCTTCTCCCAGGACTTGGGAACAAGCAGTCTGTGATTGTCCTCCGAGAGGTGAGTGTGAGAGATCGACCTCTGATCCATGGGTCACCTTAGACCAAACGTCCTCAAACTACGGCCCGTGGGCCACATGCGGGTGTTTTTGTGCCCGTTTTTTTTTTTTTTTTTACTTCAAAATAAGATATGTGGAGTGTGCATAGGAATTTGTTCATAGTTTTTTTTTTAACTATAGTCTGGCCCTCCAACTGTCTGAGGGACAGTGCACCAGCCCCCTGTTTAAAAAGTTTGAGGACCCCTGCTTTAAGAGAGACAGAGAAGACCCTAAAAACTGTGGCCCATAAGAGTGGCCCGACAATGGACATGCAAGTTCTCAGGAAGGGTGGTGGGTCCGCCTTGCCAATCTCCTAGGACGGGACGGTCACTGGGGGGAGCTGGGCACCCCCACGAGGAGATAGGTGTGGCTTTCATGGGAAGCATATCTCCCTGGTGGTCCTGGCCTCAGGATACCCCCAGCAGAGCCTCGTAACTGCTCAGCCAACAACTCCCGATCATGCTAGATTCTTTTCTGGCAAACAACCTGATGACTAGGATAGCAGGACCTGGAGTCTGGACCCACGGACACCATTTAAGGCAGCAAGGCAAGTTTCTACCTCAACCCCCGTGAGTCTGGTCCATGTGAGTCTGCTCTTGGGAAAGGATCCCTTCTGACAATCGGGCCTCGGACCCTGGGTGGGGGAAAGAGTAGCCCAAGGGCGGGGGACTGAGTGATCAGTGATGCTCCATGTGGACTTTGGGGGGATCGGCTTCTTGTCTTCCCCCCATAGGTACCTGTTTCCATTTTAACTTCTACGATGATGAGAAAAAAAAAAAAGAGGTAGGTTGGCGTAAGGAAAATTTTGAGACGTCTGAGAGGAAGAGTTAGAAGACAGAACACAAATAATACTTAATTTCTATGGATGGCTCACTTTTCTTTTCTTTTCTTTTTTAATAATTTTTCCTTTTTATTTCCTCATATTATGGGGGTACAAACATTGTTAGGGTTACATATATTGCCCCTGCCACCCCTCCCCCGCCCCGCCACGCCAGAGCTTCAAGCGTGCCCAACCCCCGGGTGCTGTGCACCGCCCCCATTATGTAAGTACACACCCTTCCCCTCCGCCCCCCCCACCTGCCCACCTCCCGATACACATCTACTAATCGCCATCAGATTGGTACTGACCGATTAAAACAACTATGGTGCTCAAATAATGGCAGTGTTCGCCAGGGATTTGGGATGGCTCACGTTTCAAAGCACTGGCACGTGCATGTCTTTTGCGTTTGCTCTTCACAACTATCCCGTTAAGGCTGACCCGGGAAGATGTTATCTCCACTCTACAGCTCGGAAGCCTGAGGCTTGCTAAGGTCAGAAAGTGGGGCTTGACTTCAAACACAGGTGTCTTCCCTCCCAGCCCAGTGCCCTCCCGACAGTGAAGATTAACACATTTTCTTTTAAAGCCTGCTGACATAGAACATGATACGATGACTTTGGAGGAGCCTATGATGGCTCACTGAATTTGCAGGGACTGATCGGAACTGGGGAGAAGAGAGATGCAGATGACAGGAGCCTGTCGTCCTTTGGGGTTTTTAGCACCGGGAACCTGCCACGGGTTTGCTGATGGGAGCCAAGATGTTGGCACTGCGGTTCCCCAGGGAGACCCTGGCTGGGTCCAGTGGTGCCCTGCTCAGTGGCTGGGGGAGCTGCCAGCCTGCTCTGCCTCCCACACAGACCTGGGGGGTGCCATGTGGCCTCAAAGCCGTGCTTGTCACTGACAGAAACGGAGAGTTGCTGCTCTCTCCTCTCTGAGAGCCCTGGCACAGCAGCCCGGCTTCCTTTGCATCTTGTCACCCCCCTCCATCGAAGCAAGTTCTAAGCCTCCAGGGCTTCTAATTGAGAGGAAGTGGCCACCGGGCTCCCTGGGGTGGGAGAAATGATTCGTGATGAGGGATGGAGGATCCCCGGGGAAGTGAAGTGCCCGCGCTTTAACCTCAGACCTTCTCGCCGCCCCTTCTGCCCACGCTAGCAAAAGTGGTCGTTCTTTTCCAGTGGTGCAAACAGACGAGGCTGTCTTTGTTCTAACAATAAATACACAACGGATCAAACTCCTCCAACCCAAGATGCCCCTCATTTGGTAAAAATGCAACATGCCGATTTTAAACTCTTGCGCTCGTGCATGGCATTCTGCGTGACGGCCGTTCCCAAACACGCCGCCACCACCACGGGAAGGGTGACGCGACGTGTGTCGTTCACGAGAGGTGCTCCGTTAATGGGTGGCTGTCGACGGGAACCCAGCTGGCGAACTGCTAATGCATCCTGAGACGAGGCTTTGAACGTTGCGCAAACGCTGCAGACAGCCTCGGCATAACCGAGCGCCGTTCGTAATGGCATTATTAAAATTTAAAAAAAAAAAAACCCAAAAAACCGACTTTAATGAAGGAGGCTAACAGAGTGCATTTGATGGGGAAAAAAAAAATGTTGACTTGTAGGTTTGTGTTTGGGACTGCATAATTAGCAATTTCGGGCAAAGAAAGGCGGTGGAACCCGGAGAAGGGGGCTGAGCATTCTGCGACTCCAATGCTAACATCTGGATCCACGTTATCTTTGGGGCGTACTGCTCAGAAAAGCTGCGGGCTCAAGGTCTTGTGACGATTCTGTTCTCTAGGAGAGAGGGAAAGGAGGCGTTGCTGAAAATTTAGCACGAGAGAGTCCCGTAAACACGCATGCATTTCACTTTACACGCTCCCTCCCTCCCCCCGCCCCTCCCAGGCCCTCGTGTAAATGCAGAATCCTCGAGGGAACAAAAAAAAAAAAAAAAACCGCCGGTTCCTTATCGGCCAGGATGCTGCACATACTTGACTTCAAAATGACATTGGAAGATGGCAAACCCCAGAGTAAGCAGCTTCTACTTACTTCTTCAGACTTAAGCCCACTTCGAGGAGAGATCAGAGAGTTGGACTTGTCCAGACGGCAGCGGAATTTAACATTCCGGGAGTCGGGAGGGCAGATTAAAACGGGATTTCGCTTGCAATAACATTCGGGGTCTGTTCTGCATTGCTGGACGCTTAATCTAGCCGGGACGGAGAGCTCCCCCAGGCCCTCGTCTCTCTCAGATTTGCTTCCAAAAGCCCAGGTTTTGTTGCCGGAACTACTCTGTCCTTCCAGAAGGGGCTCCCAGGCCATTTCAGATCAGTGCTTCCTGTCCAGGGCAGTAAAAACATCCTGTTTCTAGAAAGAATTCACAAACAAGAATAACAGGATACTCTCAAACCTGGTGCAAAGAGAATCACCTCGTGGAGCACACACAGGACAGGAGAGAGATACTCGTACTAGTTCATGGGCACCTCGGTCTTGCAAGGTAGGTCTTCGGTTGCGTTATTTTTTTGTTACGACTGTTATTTTGGCACTGTCACGATTATTATGCTTCACTTGCCGTCTGCAGTTCCGAAGAGCACAACTGTGGATTTTTTTTTAAGAACACAGGAAGCGAAGGGGCCTGAAGGTCATTGTGTACATGGCCGGCTGCCGGGCAGGACCCTCTGTGGCCAGAAGCCTGGTTCTGTGTGGATTCTAGCGCTTTCTCTCACGGAAGCCTTCTGAGTGACTCAACAGTCTTTTCATCTCTCCACTGGATTTCTCTTTCTTCACCGTAATTCCATCTAATTTAAGAAAATTGAAGTATATAGTGCTGGCTGCCAACAACAACAACAGCAAAAAAAAAAAAAAAAAAAACCCCATAAAAATGCTACTTCAAAGAGCTTTTACTCTAGGAAGGAGCACACACATCTTCCGGTAAACTAGGTTTCCTTCTGACCTCGGTGAAAACACGACGCTTTTTAGTTCTAGTCATAGGTTTGAAAATTTGCTATCACGCTGACCATGTCTATTACCCTACTCCTGCATGCTTTATGAAATATTATAGAATAGTATATTATATGGCAATAGACTCCCACTGCAATGTCCTAAAGAGAGATGCATCTTCATCACACACTTCTCAGCGAGGAAACTGGTTAAAAAGTTTGCCCAAAGACACATTTTTTAAAAAACTGGTGAGGCCAGAGTCGAACTCGTGTAGTGTCTTTTTCTAAAATCTAAGGCATGGGTTTCTTATCCGCGCAAATCCCGAAATCAAAAAAAAAGGCCTGAAAACAATCATTTTCATCGATTTGACACCGAAACTTATTTGGCAGCAAAAACTGCCAAGTATTTCCATGATATCATCAATAATCATTTCAAGCTCTTTATCCTGACCACGTAGACAGTTAAGTAGAGAAATACTAATGTATTTTAAAGACAGAACACGACAAGCCGCTTTACTGGGCAACAAGTGCTTTATGGTAAATTTTAGAAGCCTCAGGGTACAAATCATTTATGGGTAGTTAATTTCTAATTAATTTTCATAAAATTACAGCTTATGACTTCATTCTACCTGGATTAGCTTAAGAAAATGTTCATGTTTCTTAGCTTGCCTTTTTCCCACTCTGGATGAGAAATGTGCCTTTCGGTCTCAGTTAAAAACTCGTGTCTCTTGAAGCTCTGACTCAAGGGGAGAGGGGGGGGCAAGGGCGACATACGTAACCTTAACATTTGTACCCCCATAATATGCCGAAATAGAAAAATTGAAAATAAATAAATAAATAAATAAATAAGAAAAATAAAAATAAATAAATAAAATCTCGTGTCCTTTCTCATCCCTGTGTGTCAGCACCTTTCAGCAGGCCCAGAGTCCACACGTACAGGCACACGTGTATACACACACAGGTGCACACACACACAGGTACATGTGTATACACACACAGGCACACACACACAGGTGCACACACACAGGTGCACACACACAGGTACACGTGTATACACACAGAGGCACACACACAGGTGCACGTATATACACACACAGGTGCACACACAGGTACGCGTGTATATACACACAGGCACACACACAGGTGCACACACAGGTACATGTGTATACACACAGGCACACACACACAGGTGCACACACACAGGTGCACACACACAGGTACACGTGTATACACACAGAGGCACACACACAGGTTCACGTATATACACACACAGGTGCACACACAGGTATGCGTGTATATACACACAGGCACACACACAGGTGCACACACAGGTACATGTGTATACACACACAGGCACACACACAGGTGCACACACACAGGTGCACACACAGGTACACATGTATGCACACACAGGCACACACAGGTGCACACACACAGGTGCACATATATACACACACAGGTGCACACACAGGTGCACACACACAGGACACGTGTATACACACACAGGCACATGCACACACACAGGTACATGTATACATACAGAGGCACTCATGCACACATGTGCACAAGCACATGTGCACACACAGGTACACACAGGCATACTCATAGGCACATATGTGCACACATAGGCACACATGTGCATACACACAGGCACACGCATGCACATGAACACACAAGCACACACAGGCACATGTGCATGTGCACACATACAGAGACACACATGTGGACACACAGGCACATGTGTGCATACACAGGCACATACATGCACATACACATGAACACACAGGCACATGCACACATGCGCACACACAGAGACACACATGTGCACACATAGGCACACATGTGCATACAAATGGGCATATACATGCACATACACACATGGGCACACATAGGCACATGTACTCACACAGGCACACGTGTGCACACACATGCACATGCATGTACATGAACACACAGAAGCACACACACAGAAGCACATGCAGACACACGTGTACACACACACCGGTGTACATGGTCCGACACGCCCTTGCTTTGCAGGCCCAGCTGGCTGTGCGCCGAGTCCGCCTTCTCCTTGTGGCTGACCGAGCCGAGCGTGACGGGCCACATACACTTGGGGCTCCACATCATTGCGGCTCTTAATGTGTGAATGTGAACCCTCCTCCTTAGCCCTTTCATTACTCCTGAAGTGTGTTTGCACACGGAGACATTCACGAGCTCTCCACGCCGCCGCGACCCCTCCCGGAAGGCGCCCGGTGCGCCCCCTGGGGAATGGCAATGGCAGCCGTGGTGCTGCCACCGCCCGTCCCGGACTCCTGTGGCTGCTGGGCTCCCGGCTGGCCTGGAGGCTGAGCAAACAGTCCTCCTTCGACCTGACTTCCAGACAGAGCCGCCGCCCCCATCCCGATCAGGTGGGTGTCAAGGCTGCCTCCGCCCAGGTCGCCCTGTCCCGGTTGCGTCTCCCTCTAGAAGAGCAGCGGGGCTTCCCTTGCAGCCCGCGGACCAGAGCCGCGCCCGAGAGGGGCTCCTCCGCCTTGGACGACCCAATGCCTTCTCCTCTCCGCACTTGGGAGAGAGCCTTTCGCGGGCAAGTCGGAGGAGAGGCCTGTCTATTCCAGGGAGTTCAAGCGGATACGAGTCTAGATTCCACACGAAGGAAAAACCGGAAGAACCGATTCCCCCCACCTTCTCGCTGTTTTGCCCGCTCTCCTGCCAGACGCCACCCTCTCACGTCTCCGGAGCTGTGCGGCGCTCCTCCTGGCCCGGCCCGTGTTGGCTTTGAAGACGGAAACCCTGATGTGAATCTCTGCCGTTTATTATTAATCACTCCGTGGGTCAGCGTCCGTTTGTCTCCTGGAGCAACTGCGGGGCTTACTTCCCAGGCGTGTGGGCGATCCCCTATTCCGTGGTGATAGACGATCTGATCACGTGCGGACGTTGCGTTAGATTTAACAAAGATCAGGCAAACGCTACCTCTTCCTTTCGTTTCTAACTTCCCCTTCCATTTGACCCCGATAGAAATCTGTTGTGGGCTACACCCGTTATTTCTGGAGACAGCGCAGGAATGTTCGTTGAGAGAGATGTACGGCTGGGCATCGGTTATTCGCAGGCAAGGGCTCCGGACTTACAGATCCTCGGGTCCCAGCTCTGCTCTCTTCCTTCATAATAAGGTCACAGCTGTTGCATCTGAGGACCGCATGAGCTGAAGAGGGCCGCGTGACAATCAAAAACACCAAGGGGCACAAGTTGAATGTGATTTTAATATTCTGGCATGCTGTCATAGTTCTGACTTTGGAAAGTGCCCTGCCTGATGAGACCTCTTCACTTCTACTGAAGAAGGATACTTTGCTTCTGATTAAAGTCAAAACAATGAAACTGCGTATGGAGAAAAAAAAAAAAAAAAAGACCTTTCTTGTCCTTACGGAGAGTCACGTAGATACTCAGGCATGCGGGCCCAGCGGGGGGCTCCCCTTAACTAACCGGCTGAATCCCCAAGATGTGCAGAAACCATCACTTACTTTTATGACTCTAACCAACTTGTTCCACCACGAGAAGCCCGTGAGTTTCCACGAGGTCACCTTGCTGAGACAGTACTGATATTTGTTGCTCCCAGCCCAGTGATATTAGCTTTCTGATTTTTTTTTTTTAACTCAAAGGTTATATTTCCACATCTAATATTTACAGTGAGAGTCTTGTTGTGATGTAATGTCACCAACATCTGATGCAGTTAGGATGGGGTACCTACTTTAAGATCTTGCTCCCACACCTCAGATGAGGCTGAGCGTGTGATGCTGCTCCGTGGACTCAGCACATGGACTCACCACATGGACTCAGCACATGGACTCGCCACGTGGACTCAGCACATGGACTCACCACATGGACTCAGCACATGGACTCGCCACGTGGACTCAGCACATGGACTCACCGCGTGGACTCAGCACATGGACTCACCGCGTGGACTCAGCACATGGACTCACCGCGTGGACTCACCACGTGGACTCAGCACATGGACTCACCACGTGGACTCAGCACATGGACTCACCACGTGGACTCAGCACA
>VSMD01057344.1:0-70418 GCA_008750895.1 Mirza zaza | reverse complement strand
TTCATTGTCAATTGTCTCCTTTGGCATTATAAAGGACATTGGTTATAAAATAAATCTTATTCTGAGTTTCCCTTTATCTGATATTGACAGGAAGAACAATATACTTTAATTTCAATGCTTGTGAAAGTTTTAGATGTGTCTATCTCCTACAAACAGAACAAACTAAGTTTTTTTTTCTGGTCTGTATTCTGAAAATATTTTTTATAGGTGAGCCAAACTTATTTATATTTATTGCTGTGATAGATATGTCTGGTCTTAGGTCTGTCATATTGTTCTATGTTATGTAAACTAATGACAGTTGTTTTTTAAAATTCTTGTTAACGTAATTTGTTTCCTTTGTGTGTATGTAGTTTTTTGTTTGTTTTTGGTATTTAGGAAGGCCTATATTTTTATTTTTTTATTTACCTTTATTTCTTTAGATACTATTAGTTACCTAATGGGTATTAGTTACCTAATGGGTATTAGTTGCCTACCAATGATAATATTAGAATGTTTTCTCCTCTTCTTGTTCCTCTTTGTCCCTTTGTCCCCATTATGAGTCAATAAAATTATACTTTTTAGTGTTTATTTATTTTCTTTTTACTATCAATACCATGTGAACTAGACAGGGTATTTATTGTGCCCATTTTTCAGATGAAGAGACCTGGAACCAAACAGATTATAAAACTTTTCCAACTGGTATGAGATAGAGCCTGGTCTCCAAGTCTAGGCTTCATTGCCAAGTGTATGAAAACTAATACCTGTCTTTGCATTTATCACAGTATCTTTCCTTTAGGTGCTTCTTGCCCACCTTCAAATTGACAGTGAGATATAAATTTTGTTGTTGTTATGAAATGACTAGGTAAAAGAGTACATGTATTTATTCATTCCCTTCCTAATTTGAATTTTAAATTAGGTAGAATTCAGAATGATCTTAAGGAACTATTGTGTCTATTCCCTATTCTGTGGGTAATTAGCTGACTAGTCATTTAACCTCCTGGGTCTCAGTTTCTTTGCCTTTAAAGTGCCTAGGTTTAAACTCAAATATCTGTAACTAATATTCAAAGAGACTAACCCTCACTATCTATTGAACTTATGTATAAGGCCATGCCATCTTAAATTAAACACAAGATTTAATCACAAGATAAGACTCTCATAACCCTACCTTTCTGCAGGAAAGGTAAATACACAGTTTTCTGATGGGAAGAGATCATGAGAAAGACAAGAGGACATTCTACAGACCCCGCAGTGTGTCACTGTAAGCCTTTGTTTTCCTCCTTGCACAACTGTTCAGTTTTACCCGGTACCTCAAGGTAAGACCAACTAAAATGAATGTCTGAGACAATTCCATGGGACAGAGTGTTAGAAAGGCTCTTCTTTCTTTTTCCCATATTTTGTTACCATTTTTATATCTCTCCCTGCATTGTCTCTCCTTATTGTAAGGTAGACTACTATTGCACTTCTTTGACTCAACAAACATATAGATTGTGCCTACCACATGCCTACATGGTATTAAGTACTGGAGTTAGTACTTGAGAAATAATTTTTATTGAAAGTTATAAAATCTTGATCTATTCTGAGGAAAAAAAAAACCATGGAAAGTCAATTAATAAATAGGGAGGTTGCTGTACTATAGCTTATCATTATCTCCAATCTGGAAATGTAGTAACAAACATACTTTGTGGTTTGCACAGTTTTTGTTTATTAGACATCATTTTCTCCTTCAGCCAGATTTGTGGCTTATAAAAATAACCAAATATTTGCTTACAAATTGTTATAATGAAAATCTGTAGCCTGCTGCAGTAAGATTCATGGTCATGATAACTTTGAAAGCATTTGTTTGCATTTAGAGTGTGGCGGATAATTTAAATTTAAAATTTTTGCATAAATTATTTATATGTTGAGTCAAGATGCAGCGCAATTACTACAACATTTTTTAGAAGTGCGGCAGAAGTTTAAAATTTATAAATACCTCTTTACATTTTGGCGGCACTGGGTATAGTTTTCTAGAAAGCTGTATTTTTTGTTGTTTGAATAGCAGTTAGCTGTTTTCACTCTCTCTAACAGATGGAACCAAAGCATTGTGAACATTTTTATTAAAACAGCAAATGAAGCTATGAAAGAAGTGTCACATTGCCAAGTATTCATCTTGCAAATTAAATTCTACAACTTAGCAGGTGGTTTAAGTTCCCTTTAGAAATTTTAAATCAGCTTATTTCATCTCTCTGTGGTTTAACAGAGACACAGGTTCACTGCTGCATTCACTTACACAGAATCTGTTTGCATGTTTCTTAGAATTGACAGTTGGGAAAATATTTGCTAACTCTCACTCAAAATGGCTCATAATTGCCACATTCAGATGGTTGAGTCTTCAATTTCCCTCACTATTAAAGTCTACCATTTGTCTCTGGAGTCTGTTTGCAAGGCCCTGATGAATCCAAGAATTTGAAGCCCATATTCAGTATGTTTTTTGACCATTCTGATACACATAATCATTCCGCGTACTGGTGCTATACTACTCAATTTAGAAAACCCTAATATTAGATGGTAATATTCAGCTAGTCTGCTTCTAGTTTAGAGAGAGCCAGAAAAGTAATTGGCACTTCCAGTTTTCCACAGAAACGTACTGATGAGCTAAGGCAAATCAGATACATTAAAGAGATATGTTAGTGGTCATTTCAGAGGTGATGAAGATGAAATAAAATTACCTTCTCTGCGTCTAATGTCACTGCCATAAGATTAATTTCACACAAACATCATTTTCCCAGCACATAAGTTTTCATATTTTTCCACTACTTACAGAATAAAACTTAGACTCATTCGCAGACTTCTTCAATTTAGCCCCCAAACTCTTTTGATGTCTACTTCTCAACAAAACTTCTTGTGACAGGTTTATTTATTCATTGTCTCCCAAGCAGGTTGGTACTTCTTTGCCAATCCCTCTGTTCACCTGTATCAATGCATCTTCCTTTTCCTCTTTGATTATCCAAGCTCATCTTTTCTCTGAAGGCACAACTGCAGTCACCATACAGTGAAGCCCTCCTTAACTATGCTAACTCAGCCTCATTTCTTCTCGTTTAGTCCTCTCTAGCACTGCTTATTACATGGTAGCTTGTATTATTTTTTAATTTCCATGATATAATCTGCCTCCCCAATTAAAGTGTAAGATCCTGAGGATAGAGATGCCATTTGTACACTGAATTACTAGCACCCCAGAACCCAGGACACAGAGTCATTCATGTCTGCTGATGTTGGTAAGGTAACCAAGATTTCCCTAGGCTACATCGAGAAATATAAAACACAGTAAGAGCTAGCTTAAAGCCTTTGGAGTTTAAAACTATAGCTCAAGTTTTGCTTGTCCACTTTACTTTCTCATCTCCCTTCTTCTGGTGTTTTGGTGGATTCTACCCCCACTCTATGTGAAGTTGTTAATTGCAGTTCTGCATTCGTAGGACAGGACAGGAAAAAAACAAGTTTTGGATATTAGTAAGTTCAAATGTAAGTTTAATTCTCACTCATACTGTCCGTCCCAGCACACTTTGCTCAGAGCTCTTCTCCATGTGACCAACACTCTGGAACCCAGACTAAGATTCCAGACTCTCTGAGGGGCATTGCCAATGAAGAGGCAGAGGAATAAAGTGTGGAAAATCATTCACTGGCTCTTAAAACTTTCGTATAGAAGAGACACACATGCACTGGCAGAAAGTTAGACCTATAGATCAATAAAATAGAATTGAGAGTCCAGAATTAAACCTTTTACATTTATGGTCAATTGACTTTTGAAAAGGGTACCTGGGTAGTTCAATGGCAAAAGAATAGTCTTTCCAACAAATGGTCTTGGGATAACTAGATATCCACATTAAAAAGAATAAAATTGAGCCCCATATCATATATAAAAATTAATTCAAAATAGATTATAGGCCTAAATGTAAAAGTGAAATGTAAAATGTAAGTGCAGAATATAAATGTAAAGCTAGACTTAAAAACTAAAATTATAAAACTCTTAATATGGTAATAAATCTTTGTGACCTCAGATTTCTGATATATGACATAAGCAATAAGAGAAAAAATTAGATAAATTTGGCTTTGTCAAAATTAAACTTCGAGCTTCAAAGGACCCTATCAAGATAGTAAGAAGACAACCCAAGAAATTAGAGAAAATATTTACAAATCATATATTTGACAAAGGACTTGTATCCAGAATATACAAAAAACCCCAACTCTTATGATTCAACAACAAAAAAGCAAACCAATTTAAAAAATGGGCAAAGGATTTGAATGGACATTTTTCCAAAGAAGATTTACAAATGGCTAATAAGGAGGCGAAAAGATGCTCAACATCATTAGTCATAAGGAAAATGCAAAGCAAAATCACAATGAGATACCAGAAAGGATAGTGAAATTTAAAAGACAGAAAATAAATAGCATTGGTGAAGAAACTAAAACCCTTAAATATTGCTGGTGGGAATGTAAAATGATGTAGGTGCTTTGGAAAACAGTTGAGAAGTTTCTTGAAAGAAAGACTGAGAGTCATCATGTGACTCAGCAACCCCACTCCTACCTATATAACCAAGAGAAATGAAAACATATGTCCACAAAAAAACTTCTACACAAATGTTCATAGCCACAGTAGTCCTAATAGCCCCAAAGTAGAAACAACCCACATGTCCATGAATTGATGAATGGATGAACACAATGTGGTATATCCATACAATGGAATATTATCCAACCATAGAAAGGAATGAAATACTGATACATGCTACAACATGGATGAACCTTGAAAACATTATGCTAAGTGAAAGAAGCCAGTCACAAAAAGGCCAGATATTATATGAAATGTCCAGAATAGGCAAATCCATAGAGACAGAAAATAGATTATTAATGGCTAGTGGAAAAGGAGGAGGGGGAAATGAGGAATGGTTGCTAATCGAGTATGGAGTTTCTTTTGGGGGTGGTAAAAATGTTCTGGAATTAGTGGTGATAGTTGCACAACCCTACGAATATACTAAAAACTACTGAATTATTTAAGAGGGTGGATTTTATGGTATATAAATTATAGCTCAATAAATTTGCCATTTTTTTTAAAGTAACACCTATCATTTCTGCTCACTTTCATTGGTCAAAGAAAGTAACATGGCCACAAGTTACTCCCATAGTAGAAGGATTTACAATCCCAGGAAAGGAAGAGGAAACACTTGTTGAATGGTGCTAATGACTGCTACAATAGGAGGCCTCAGTCTTTAGCCACATAGGTGGCATGAGTCTCAAGGTAGGCCAATCATAGTACCATACCCTCCCGGATAGAATGATTGGTCCAATAGTGGTCATATAACATAAGCAGGCCAACCAGCCTTTTTATGAGATTAAAATATGTTACAGGCATCAACTTACCAGACTTCAAACTATACTACAAGGCTATAGTAATTAAAAGAGCTTGGAATTGGCACAAGAACAGGGACATTGACCAGTGGAACAGAACAGAGAACCCAGATATAAAACCATCCTCATATAGCCAACTAATCTTCCACAAAGCAGACAAAAACATACACTGGGGAAAAGAATCCTTATTCAATAAATGGTGCTGGGAAAACTGGACAGCCACATGTAGAAGACTGAAACAGGACCCACAACTTTCACCTCTCACAAAAATCAACTCACACTGGGTAACAGACTTGAACCTTAGATGTGAAACTATTAGAATTCTAGAGGAAAACATTGGAAATACTCTTCTAGACATTGGCGTAGGCAAAGAATTTATGAAGAAGACTCCAAAGGCAATCACAGCAGCAACAAAAATAAATAAATGAGACATGATCAAATTTAAAAAGTTTCTGCAGAGTCAAAGAAATGGTCAAGAGAGCAAACAGACAACCCACAGAATGGGAGAAAATTTTCTCAAGCTACACATCCAATAAAGGGATAATAACTAGAATTTATTTAGAACTCAGGAAAATCAGCAAGGAAAAATCAAACAACACTATCAAAAAGTGGGCAAAGGACGTGAACAGAAATTTTTCAAAAGACAGAATAATGGCCAACAAACATTAGAGATGTTCAACATCTCTAATCATCAGGTAAATGCAAATAAAAACTGCAATGAGATATCACTTATCTCCAATAAGAATAGCCTTTATCAAAAAGTCCCCAAACAATAAATGTTGGCATGGATGCAGAGAGATAGGAACATTCCTACACAGCTGGTAGAACTGCAAACTAGTTCAACCTCTGTGGAAAGCAATATGGAGATACCTTAAAGCGATACAAGTAGATCTACCATTTGATCCAGCAATTCCACTAGTGGAGATCTACCCAAAAGATCAAAAGTCACTTTACGAAAAAGACACCTACACTCAAATGTTTATAGCAGCACAATTCACAATTGCAAAGTTGTGGAAGCAACCCAAGTGCCCATCAATACATGAGTGGATTAATAAAATGTGGCATATGTATACCATTGAGTATTGTTCATCTTTAAGAAACAATGGTGATATAGCATCTCTTGTATTTTCCTGTATAGAGCTGGAACACATTCTACTAAGTGAAGTATCTCAAGAATGGAAAAACAAGCACCACATGTACTCACCAACAAATTGGTATTAACGGATCAACACCTAAGTGGACATATAGGAATAACATTTATTGGGTGTCGGGCAGGTGGGGGGGTGAAGAGGGGATGGGAATATACAAACATAATGAGTGAGATGTGCAACGTTTGGGGGATGGTCACACTTGAAGCTGTGACTCGAGGGGGGAGGGAGAGCATGGGCAATATACGTAACCCTAACATTTGTACCCCCATAATATACTGAAATAAAAAAATTAAAAAAAAGTTAACAACAAAAAAATAAAATATGTTACAGGCAAAAAAAGATTGTGATTACTAAACAGAAGGATGGGAGTCTGGGCCTATCAGGAGCCTTCTTTCTAGCCTTATGGAGAGAACTTACATCCAGCTGTGACTGTTCAATATCAAGATTTGCAAGCTGCAGAAGAATTCTGCTTAATAAGTCATTAGTAGCAAAATGGAATTCTAATCTTACAACTCTTTGCCCAGCAGATGTCTCACATATTTCCTGAGACATCCTGACAGTATTTCTTCTTTGCCACCTTCTGGAGTTTCTTCTTTTCTCTACACTATTTCCTAAATGCTAAATAAGGAGGATTCCTCTTCTCATCCTTTCATGTGTTCCCTTATCTATAACCTCAGGATTCATCTCCAGCATTGCCCCCAGAGTGAGAGCTTTTTTTTTTTTGAGACAGAGTCTCACTCTGTTGCCTGGGCTAGAGTGCCATGGTGTCAGCCTAGCTCGCAGCAACCTCAAGCTCCTAGGCTCAAGCGATCCTTCTGCCTCAGCCTCCCAAGTGGCTGGGACTACAGGCATGCACCGTCATGCCCAGCTAATTTTTTTAATATATTTTTAGTTGTCCAATTAATTTATTTCTATTTTTAGTAGAGATAGGGTCTCGCTCTTGCTCAGGCTGGTTTCGAACTCCTGACCTTGAGCAATTCTCCCTCCTTGGCCTCCCAGAGTGCTAAGATTACAGGCGTGAGCCACTGCGCCCGGCCCAGAGTGAGAGTTTTAGTGTGGTTTATCCTTCCTGTGTTTTATTGCCTGTGCTAAAGAGCTTCTAAGGTGGCTCTCAGGGATTCCCACCTATTCTCTCTCACGCCCCTTTGAGGGTTGACTGGACCTGTTTGCTACTAGCAAACAGAACGGCAAAGTGATGGGATGTCACTCTCACGATTAGGTTACCAAAAGGCTCTGATTTCTGAGCCTTCTGTGTTTCCCTGGAATGGACACCAGATACCACGTTGCGAGCTGCCCTATGGAGAGGCTCGTGTTGCAAAAACACTAAGGGAGGCCTCTGGCCACCAATCTGCAAAGAGAACTAAACCCTGTCAACAACCACGTGAGTGAACATGGGAGTGGATACTCCCCCAGATGAGTCTTGTGATGCCTGCAGCCCAGCTGACACTCTGCAGCCTGTGAGAGACACTAAAGTAGAGCACCCAGTTAACCATGACCAGCTTTCAGACACGCACACACTGTGAGATAATAAATATTGTTGTTTTAAGTCTCTAAGTTTTGGGTCAATTTGTTTTATACCAATGATAACAATACAGTACCCCTCCCTCAAAATCTTGGTAAATCTCTCTTTAGATCTGGGTTGGGAGTCATTATGTATAACTTTGTTTTAAGGTGCTCTTAAAATGATCCATCCTCATCCCTTATTCAAGGCCCTGAACCAAGCAGATTCACCTCACTTCTCTTCCTATCAGTGAACTCCTTTCTCATCCCAGTCTGCTGCCTGGGAGTTACAACGTGGCTGGTGCCCTCTCTTGTCTTAATCCCAGAGTTTCAGCCCAATGTGCCCAATAGCTTCCTCTCCTAAGACTGCAATGCTGCCTTCACACTAATTGAACCTCATTCCTCCTGGACACTCTCCAACACGTTCCAATTTGCAGTGAGCATGTAGTTAATCACTCATTTTAATAAGTTCTGGGACTGGAAGAGAATCAGGATAGTAGTAAGTAAACTGCAGAAGAGGCTTAAGTGAGCTTTTTATATGAGCAAGTGATGGTTTTGTAATATGCATCCAATCAATCATCCAATGACCCATCAGCCTCTACAGAGTGATGCCCCTTTGATCCTCCCTCACACCCCGGCGTCCAACCATGCTGTGCTCCTTGCCATTTTTTAGACTTACTGGGGTCTCTCATGCCTGGTATCTTTGGCATATGGTTCCCTTTGTTAAGAATACTCATTTCTAGTTTTCTTTATGTTTCAAAAATTTATGCACAAAGCACTCTTGACCTCCCTGGAGAGGTCAGGCCTCCTTTCACCCTGTCCCTTCATAAACTGTCCACCAAAGTAAAGGAATATTATTAAATTTGGTCATTTATAAGGCATCTTATTGATTGTCATAAGAAGAAAGGCATTTTCCCTGGACTGAGAAAAGAGATCAAATGGTAAACTCATGTGCAGGCAATCCTTGCAGTTCCTCATCTGCCGCTGAGGAGGTGCCATGGGCTTGGGGACAGCCCCTGCACTCCCAGCATGACAGGGTCCACGGTAGGTGGTCTGGGTGAGAGTCAGGGTAAAGGACAAAACAGGAGGCAAAGAAGGACTTTGGGGTTACTTTTGTACCAGGAAACTTGGCTGCATAATCCTCATGGTCTGTCCTAACTCGCTTATGTCACTGATTTGGGGCCAGAGCTTATCATTAGTTTCCGTGCATACCTTTCCTTAAAAAAGGATTTGAATTCCAGGACTCCCTGTTCCAGATATCTGTCTCTTTCTCTACAAAGGAAGACTGACATTCCACTTGATGTGACTTTCTTCCTCTGAGAGGCTGTCCTTAGCTCCCAGGCTGAGTTGGGTATCCTCCTCTGGGTTTTCATAAGATGTGGTGCTTGTATCTGATATAACCCATCAGGCTTTAATTTTTCTTTAATTGGCATGTTCCTCTACCAGACAGGTGGCTTCTTTAGCTATAGTGATGATATCACTCATCTTTGTGTCCTTAGTACCTAGTATAGTTCTTGTCCCATAGCATTTTCTCAATATTTATTTAATATATGAATCAGTGTTTATAATGCCCTCCTTTTATCTCATCTTTGTCATATAATGGCAATTGATCATACATTGTCTTGACTTGTTCTATAATAGGTTATTCACAATTCTCCTCCTTCAGAAATCACACTTTGTCTATGTTGATGTCAATTCCTTTCCCTGTCTTGGCCCCTTGCTAGATAGTCCTGATGCCCTCCTGCAACTGCTATCTACCCTGCCCTGCTTCAAAATTAAGTGAGAAGATAGTGAATCTGCATATCAACTTTCTCAACCCAGGAAATAGGGTGTGAAATATTCAAGCCTGAGACAGAGTTGCTAATTGAGACCATAGATCCATCTAAGAACAGCTGGAACCCATTCTATTAAGTGAAGTATCTCAAGAATGGAAAAACCAGCACCACATGTACTCACCAGCAAATTGGTATTAACGGATCAACACCTAAGTGGACATATAGGAGTAACATTTATTGGGTGTCGGGAGGGTGGGAGGAGGGAGGAGGGGATGGGTATATACAACCACAACGAGTAAGATGTGCAACGTTTGGGGGATGGACATGCTTGAAGCTCTTACTCGAGGTGTGAGGGGGCATGGGCAATATAAGTAATCTTAACACTTGTACCTCCATAATACGCTAAAATAAAATAAAAAAATACAAAAAAAAAAAGAGAAAACTCTATAAATCATGGGTCCCCAACCTATGGTGAGTTGTATAATTATTTCATTATATATTACAATGTAATAATAATAGAAATAAAGTACACGATAAATGTAATACACTTGAATTATCCTGAAACAATCCCCATCCTCCTGGTCTGTGGAAAAATTGTCTTCCATGAAAACAGTCTTTAGTGCCAAAATGGTTGGAGACCACTGCTATATATAATTCCACTGGGGGTCACGCTGTTTAGCTGGCTTCTTCCATGTGGGTGTTTAAGATTCCTCTCCCCTAGCCAACACTTCCCATACGCAGACTCCTAATTCCCAACACCACTCACACACACAACCTTAACCACATGGTCAGGGCCCTGGCTCCCCATGGGAGCTCAGCCAGTGTCTCTTGCCAGCAGCTGGGATCTCATCACCTTGTTCCCGCCTGCCCTACTACCAGGTGATTGAGCCCAATTCTGCCCTCCCTTAATTTGATAACACCAGTGCTATAAAAGACCTAGCCAATGCCTACAATCCAGCAGGCAGTTATCAGATCACTCCTCTCATGTAACCTAGTGGTCTTCCGGGGCTCCCTTTCCATCACAGCCTCTGCCCATCTGCAGCCCTCCCTGCAATGTCCCCCAGCTCCCTGGAAGGTCTTTTCTTTTCACTATGTATATACTGAACATCCATCTGTACCTTTACATTGTTTTCTACAAAAAATCCAACCATATTTTATATTTTGCAATTTTCTATGGATTTTTATTCACATTGGGAAGCAGAGGGAGGATGGTCGGGGGCAGGAGTGTTCCAACACTTCTACTTTCTTTCTTTCTACTTTCTTTCTGGCTCTATCAACTTCTTCTGCTCCTTGGTGTCCTTCCAGGTGACCCATCCTGCTAAGCACAGTCCCAGGGACATGTGTCTGCCTTTGTGCTGGCAGTACCATCTCTGCTAGGTAGTTTTGGTTTTAAAAGTTTCTCCTTCTTATTATCTTCTTTAATAATAGATGCGATTTCTAGTATGATCTGGCACTATTATAACAGTTTCTTTCTCTGTCAATCCCTCTACTTCACCTATTCAACCACCCTCCCCCAACAACAAAGCACCCCTTTTGTTTCCAACGCCTGTTCTAGAATCGGGCTACATCTGCCAAGCTTTGGATGTATTGGCCTGTTCCCGAGTTCTGTCTTCCCCCAGCTGATCTTGCATTATTTATCACTGAACCCCTTCTTTGGGAAAACCCTAACAATCGACTGGGACAGCAAAGCTTTTTTTGTTCCATAGATGTGTGTACTGAGCCTGAGGCAGTGTTTTCTCTTGAATCTGCACGCAGGGAAGCAGATTAATCAAAAAGATCTTAAGCAGGCACTGTTTGTTTTGCATGAACAAACAGCAATTGCTCTTTGTTTAAATTTAATAGTTAAAAATGAACAGTTCTGGTGATAATTACCACATATTTATATTGGCATTTTACCTTTTAAGTTCCAGAAGAACAGCAGTTTAACTCAATTGAATCATATTTATCAAGCCAAAGGTTAAGTACTACTGCCTTTTAAAATTAGAGAAGGCAGTGAATTACTAAGAAAATGCCCCAAATTATAGTCATGTATAATATACAAGTCTGTTTGTTGGGGCGGGGGTGAAGAGAGAAATAAGAGAAACAGTAGATCAAAGGAAACAAACATAACATTAATCTACTAAGATCAAGGAAAGTACACAGAAAATCATCATTGCTGTTCACATTTGCACGTGCTGGCTTGGCTCATTGAACCAAGGAAACATGTTTGTCATAGTAGACACTACAGCACAAACCAGACACTATAAACCACACCCCAAAACTAATCCCGCTGACATAGCATGTACTACGCTGTAAGTGAGAATGTCAACAGCGGCATTCTCAATAGGAATATTATTAATGATAATCTCATAGTTTATGAAATATATTGCTGGTTTAAGGATCATGCTTAATTTTAATCCTGTTTCTAACCAACACAAAGAGCAAATTTTCCTTTCTCATTATGACAATCTATTTGCACCTCTCTTTAAATAATGTGTCTTGCCAGTGCGTAGTATGCAGGTATTTTAATTAAAACTCATCTGTGTGGGAGCTTCCTACCTGTTCCTAGTAAATAATTCCAAATAGAAATATTTGAAAAGAGGCAAAGTTATAAATTAGAAACAATTACTAATTTGGAATTGGAAATAGAGTAGGGAACTTGTGCTTATAAAAATGTCTCTATAGTTATTTTTACTTTAGACAATTAAGGCAATTTAAATTATAGAATTATAGAACTAGAAGGACTTCACAGGTTACCAACCTCTCTGCACTTTGCTAGAGAAGGTAACAAGAGGTTAATTATGTCCCTGAGACCACACAACTGGTGCCAGGCATGGAACTAATACAAAAAGCTCCTGATTTCTAAATTAACATTCCTTCTACAACCTCAGTGTTCCAGTAGTAAATAAAATTAATTTGAAGTATTAAGCTTCATTGTATTTTAATAAATCAATTTTCTAAATGAAATTAAGATATCAATATTTCAACCAGTCAAACCATTGACTTTGTGTGAATATATTTTCATGTTTATAGTATTTTGCATATTTAATATTCAAGATGTTCTTTCCATAGACCTAATTTTCAATTCCTACAATTACTCAAGGTTGAGGGAAGGATAAAACATAGACTTTCAATATTTGCATCTTTTATGCCAAATGAGAGTTCAAAAAATTAGTTTCAGTGAGATTTTAGTATTAAAATATGACTTGAATTACAGAATACATTAATAAGAAATATATATTCATTCTCAGATAAGTAAAATGCTTAATCCATTATTCCTAAGCTGATTTTTTTGTTGTCTTATAAGATTAGGTTGCTGATTCCATTTTATTAGAAAAGTGCTTTACAATACTCGTTGAACAATACTTCATACAAATAATCTTTCTTGAGAATTTGAAATAAATCAGTGATTCTCTGACGATTAAAAATAGAAACAGCCTTCATTTATCACTGTATCAGATAAGTTGCTTCCAGCTACAAGTAACAGAAACCCTAAATTAAACTGACTAAACAACAAGGAAATGTATTAACTTGCATAACATAAAGTTTGGTTTGGTAGGTTTGACACTCAACCATGTCATCAAGGACTTGGTCTCTGCATTGGCATCCAAAGTGCCAGCTTTGTCCTTTATGAGGTAGATGCTACCATTATCTCCAGTTTACAGATGAAGAAACTTAGGGTTTTAAAATGGTATCCTCATGGTCACTCCATGGTCATAAAATGGCTGCCAGTTACAATCACAGCTGTATTATTTATATCCAATGGGAGAAATAGACACTAGTGCTTCCTGTTACTTTCTAATAAGAGAAAGAAAGAATTTTCACAGAACTATTTAATACAGTTCTCCCTGCATCTTATTGGCCAGAATTCAGCCTCAGGTTCATTATTGAACCAAACATTGGCAAGATGGGGTGGGATTATTTTTATTCCATCAGACCCAACCTTGAGTCAAGTTCAGTTCTCCAAAAATGCATTGGTGCTACTCATTAGGGAGAGGATAATTTCTGAATTCAGCAGAGGAGCCCCAACTTCCTTCCTGAAACACTCTACCCTCTTGACTTCCATAACATCACACTGAGATGAAGATTGGATCTTCATCCAATGATGTGAAGATCCATCACACTGGATAGATGAAGATTGCCTTCTGTTTATCCAGCCATCACGGCTCAAAAGCCTTTGCAAGCAAATCCTTCTTTTCCTTCCCTCCAAATGTCAGAGTTACCCATGCCTCAATCCTAGGTCCTCTTCTGTTTTCTTTCTCCTAACCCTCTCCCTAGGTTATCTTATCTATGCCTTTAATATCATACTAAGCTGACAATCTCCTACCCAAAACTTTCTCATAAGCTTCAGATTCATATATCCAGCTTTGTTCCACATGGACATTCAGGGACTCAGGTTTCTTTCATTTTGTGTTTTCCTCCTTCTCTTACGACAGTGGTTCTCAAACTTGAGTGTGCATCAGAATCGCTTAGAGGGCTTGTTAAAGCGTGCATTCCTGAGCCCCAGCCCCAGACTTTCTGCATCAGTAGGTCCAGGTTGGAGCTCAAGAGTCCACCTTTATAAGGAGTTTTTCACTGATGCTCCTGCTGCTGATCTGGGACGACACTCTGAGAACAAGCATCCTGAGTATTCTCCTCATCTAAACATCCAAAGTTTAAACAGCCATGAAGAAGGGACAGTTAAACGTCCAAACAAGTTGTCACAAAGAGGGTGCAGCCAGTAGGAAGAGAGGATAAGGAAGTACATCTATTGTCTGAGGCTCTGGCCTAAAAGGAATATATGCCCACTGATATTCTATTGGGCCCTCCTAAACACAGGGAGCCTGAGAAATATAATGGAGTTGGGCATCCACTTACCCAGCTACATTCTAGAGCTATAAAAGAAGAAAGTTGGTTTTTGAACAGCTATACATCTCCACCTCTCTTCAGTCTTATACTACCAACTAACCAGCAGCCACACTTGCTTTCTTTTCTTTTATTTTGCCCAGTATTAATGAAGGGTCTTTGTACTTGCTTCTACACACTCTGCTGTGCTCTGCACATGGCTAATTCATTCTCATTCTTTGGTCTCAGTTTAAATGTCCCCCACAAGAGAAATTTCCAGAAATACCCTGCCTCAAGTAGACATCAGCCTACTGCTCAGCTCCTTATTTAATACCTTTTTAATCACTCGTCACAATGTATAGTTTTATTTTTTAGATTTAATATCTGTCTCCCTTGCTAGGAGTCGGCTTCATCAGGATGGGAAACATGACCCTTTTATTCATGTGTATATCACTCATCTGGGAAGACCATTTTTGTTTTAGCAACTCAAAATTCATTTCCTTTTCCTTCTTTCTTATTAGCAGAATCACAATTTAGTTCATGTGTCAGGAGATTCATCTCAGGGACGATGGTAGTGGTCTAGGGGCAAGCATTTAATCTGATTCTAGTTATTGAGATGCAGTAGGAAATCTGGAAAAATCCCTGGGAAGGTTTTTCCATCCTGACAATAAAAAAGATGATGAGACAAAACTCTACCCTGCACTTTCCTGCTTCTGAATGTGATTGTGTGAGGATGTGACATCTGGAGTTGCAGCAGCCACACTGCAACTATGAGGTCAAGAGAAGCAGAGACAGCAACTCTGAGACTGACTGTCTTTAAACCACTATACTCACCTAGTAACCACCTACCAATTGTTAAGGGAGCTAATAAAAAACACTACCTGTCTCAGCCATCTTCTGTTGAAGCCATTGTGTAGAGCCAAAAGCATTGTGACTTAGCATACTGCTTGACATATATTGTACAAGTAGTTAGAAGACTGTCCCAAGCATCAGGTAATGAGTCCCTGAATCAGGTTTGTGATTTCAGAAATGTAAAGGAAGAAATGAATGTGAAACAAATTGTGAAGAAAGGTTAGTTAAGAATAATGGATAGATTACATGTAAGAAGAAAGGATGAAAGTTGATTCTGTCTTTTTAAAGCTAAGGTAAAACATAGGGATAGCATTTAAAAACAAAAAAGAAAGTGTAGAAAATGAATATTTTAAATTTATATTTTAAGTGAATACTTCAAAGTCCTTGTCAGTATATCCAACAACTTAGGGTCAACTCAAAAACAGGTATTATGATTAACTATTACTTGTTTAAATAGCAATTTCTATGTGCATCTGAAAATGTGATCTAGGAGGAATAGGTAGAGCCTCTTCTACATAATTCTTTTACAATTTAAGATCCTTGAGGAAATTGTCTACACAAAGCTCCCTGCTAACCCACCTTCCCTAGAAATTGGGTACAATTTCCTGTCCTTCCCTCCCCCTCCCACACATAGTCTTCCTCATCGTAAAATACCAGGAATCATTTGAGAACTTACTGTCTTGTACTGTTGTGGGTGGACTCTCATAGCATACTCCCAAGGTCTCCGTAGACCACTTCCTGCCCTTCCTTTCCAGGCTCCATCTGCACGCCAGGTCCAGTTCTTAATCATGCCATTCTTCTTTCAGCACCTTCCTTCTATCCCTGGGCCAAGGTAAATGATTTGTTTTAGTTTTTAAAGTCACTACAGAAGTTTAGCTTGAGGTCAAGGCATTGGTTTGGTGATGAAATTATTTTTTTCATCTCCACCTGGAGCTTGATTTGGTGGCCTCCAGGAACTTAACTTGATTCATTCAATAAACTTCCATTAAGCTTTGACTAAGTGCCAGGTGCCATGCTAGAAGCTTAAGGTCTGTAAAAGTGGTGCTTCTCAATGTAATAATGTGCATAGGAAACACCAGGGCATCTTGTTAAAAATGCACGAGTGAATGCCGTAGGTCTAGGGTAGGGCTTCAGCTTCTGATTTCTAAGAGGCGAGGTCAGGTCCATGCTGCTAGTCCTAGCACCACATTTGGAATAGCAATAGAGGAAGATGAGAATATAAACAATGAAGTTCCATAAAGAGTTACAGACGCTATGATAAATATGTGAGAAACCGAGAATGGAAAGTAGGGGGTGTCCCAAATCTCTCCGGGCTGTGCTAATTCCTCAGTAACCCCCTAGGCTGCCCCTGAATCATTTCTGTATTTCTGGTCCTAATCTGAACCTCTGCTATCAATTCCCACTCTAAAAATTTACTAAGTACCTACCAACAATTAAGATTCTTCTATCCAAGTCTGCAAAAGCATCTCTCTGTTTCATTATTTTCCTCCTATGTTTCACTTAAACCTTTACAGAATTTCTTCATTCTGTCTTCTAACATCTCTCCCTTGGTTCACCACTCAGAAAGTTCAATTTTCTAGGCATACAATGCTGAATTTTATAACCTCATCTCTATGATCACTAGTAGTGTATAAACATATACACTTATATGTTGATTCTTTGAATATAATAATAATAATAGGCAATGCTTAGGGGAACATAAAATATGCCAAGCATTGGTATCTCATTATAGCCTATGAGATGTTATAGCCTATGTGACTAATATTACTCTATTTTGCACTTAAATATAACTGGGACAGAGAGATTTAGGACACATTGCCATTGAGTGGTACAGCCACAATTTTGAACAGACAAGTTAGGTCTTCAGAGAATGGTGCCTTTTAAAGTAAAATGAGTTGTAGTACAATGTATTCATCTTTTGTAGTAAGGTTGGGAATGAATGTGTTAACGATTCCCATGGCATAGGAAACTGCCTCCAGGATATAGAAGGAACTGGACATTTTCTCCTCTGCCTATGAGCAGAAGAGTTTGTGGGGAGATCTGATGTCTAACACTCATGCTTTCAAACCTGAGTATGTGGCTGTGCCGTGGTAACTTAGGTCCCTAAAACAGTCACTTAAACTCTTAATTCAGTCTGCCTTATTTAGATGAGAGATTCACTTTTATTTGATGCTTTAGGTTCTGATCAAGCCTCTCAGTCAAGTGTCTTGAAATGCAAATATAAATTTTGGTTTTATAAAATCATCTGGGTTTAGCAGTAAATCTGATCTCAATAGAGAATTGTATCACATTGGGTTCCTTTTATGCTGTCACTATAATTGAATTGCCTTTTCACCAAAAGGATTATTTTGAACTCATAGAAAACTTCTTTAAAAAAAAAATAAATGACAATGAAAGCCCAAAGGACATTCAATATGAAACCAAATTATTATGGCATTAAAGGATCTAAGTTAAATCCATCAAATCAAGAAAATTCAAAGCAAGGTTTTAGGAGTAAAATTCCTTCAGTTTCATGCCTCACTGCATGTGCATGACCACTTCCTTAGACATATAGCAGGCAGTAGAGGCAATTAAATTATTTAGCTGATGACAACTCCTGTGGGCCAGTAGATCAAAGAAGGAACTCAAAATATTAGTAATAGGAGCAGGATCATAAGGGAACGATCCAATTTTTTTTTCCAAATGAAGCCTTTCATTATTACTGTTCTCCCCTTTTTCTTTGTTCTTGCTATTTTCTTCAGCATACTTACTTCCTGGAAGCTATCTTTTGGCCATCAAAATGATGCCACAAAAAAAATGACATTCCATTTCAATTGCTATTGTCATCCCTTCACCTCACCCAATCGCCTCCCACCCCCAACCACCACTGCACCGTAGATTCTATCTGCTAGCCTTCATTTTCTTTCTATTATCCCATCCTAACAAAAACAAGCTTTCTTTGTTTGTTCCACTTGGCCCCCTGTAAAGCCTCAGACACAAATCCATTCTAGTGCCCTTCCCAGATCTCTGCACTCGCCTGATGATGTTTATCTATTCTCAACATACAAGCACGAGGGGCGCTTGAACGTGAGAAGCAGTCAAGAACGGAGCTCCTAAATCCATGGGCAAGTAGCAGCTCTTTACTATTTTTTCAGATCATCCAAAGGGCCTTGAACTTGCCTGTCATGTGCTTCACATGGAGCCTAAAAACAAATGCTTTCTGTATCTTCCTACCACAAAGTAAAGTAAATATGTGGGAATCACTTTTATTCATAAGGGATAACTCTTTTCTATAAGTTGCAATAGCCTCTGTCAGCTCCTCAGATTCTTCCTGTGACAACTACAGCGTGTCCCTGTCTTGCCTAGACTCTGATGAGCACACAGTACACGTATTACTGTGTTGGGAACAACTCCCTCTCCTCTCAGTTGTGCTTTAGTGTAGCATCTTTACTTCAATCATGTACACAGCTTTGCAATTCAGAGCATTAGGCATAACTTTTCCCTCTTCTCTTTTTCCTTTTGGAATCAAAATGTTCTGAAATTTGGTAGTTCACAATTTCAATTCAATACGTTAGCCTTTCCTTTTTGGCTATTATCCATGCTGCAGAAATATCTGGGAGGGTGTAAAACCCATCTATATTCTATTTTTTAACATTAAGCCTGGCTACCCTAACAAAAATATGCTGATTAATCTTTATTATGCACAACTTTCAGCTCTATATCCCTCTCTTATGCTATATTTCAAAGTATTCAAATGAACTAATAGAATGCAGTTCCGCATCTTTTTCACAAGATGGCACTATATGTTTCTGTATTTATTATCAAGCAGGGACACGCAGTAGAATTCTAAAATTTATAGTTTAAATTACATAAATTGTAGTTGAATATTAAAGGAGAAATAATAGCACAAAACTATAGGATGATCTAATTTTCTTCAAGATATTCTCACTCCCTTTAAAAAGGTAATCAGTGAAAATTAGAATGACCTCAAGGAAATTTGTGCTTTTATTTCTTCCTTGTTTTTAATATCTATTAAATCAGGAAAACCCTTTCTCCTTTAAAATAACATGATATGAAATTTCCACTGGTACACAAATGCTAGGCCTCTATTTAGCTTCTACTTTCTTGATTTAATTTTTCCAGTAATATAACAAATACTTACCTGGAAAAAACAACCATTCTGTTGTTATTAATATATAAAAGTGCCAAAATGTTTTTTGTCAGAAATTTAAGCTGGGGGAAATCAGAACTATGAATTCAAACTGGGTTCTTAGTGCCATCTATGAGCATGACTCTACAAAGAGTAGACATTTTTCAAAAGAAGATATAAATGATGAAAGCAATAAGGAAAATAAGAGAGAAAGTAAAAGGAATGCGTAATTATTTAATTCTTTTATGTCCTGGCTCTGAAATATGCCGTTCAAGTAACTCTGCAGAATAGTAATAATAGTTAACATTTGTTGAGCTCTTACTCTGTGCTAGACACTAAGCTGGACGCTTTACAAGGATGAACTCACTTAATTCTCAAAGCCCTATCCAGTGGTTATTATTATTAGCCATATTTTGCCTGGAAGGAACTGATACTCAGCGAAATCATTCATCCATTGATTTATTCCTTCACCAAGTGATTACTGAGTGCCTACTATGTGACTGGAACATTTAAGTGTGATAGTTGGAATTTAAACCCAGAATCTGCTGAGACCAAAGCCCAAAGCTCTATCACTTAATTATAGAACTCTAAAGAATCAATTTCTCAGATAAGCCTAACAGGCAATTACATAGTGAAAAAGAGGAAAAAAAAAATTCTACTATAAAATGAGTAAGCAAATTGACATACCACCAAAAACAGAGTTAGTTTCTTGCTCTACGTATTTTCTATAAGGTTGATTTAAAGCTCCTTTATGCAAGGTTCAACTTGGCCAGAATATGATGTAAACTTTAATTATACAATAATTCAATTACCATTTCTGGAACACCTAATGTACCAGAGTGGAAAAAACAAAAACAAAAAACAAAACACTTTTGTAGTAAAGATATAAAAGATCTGGAGTGACTTCCAGTTCAGATGGTGGGCTAAGTAGATGGGAAAAACTTTTCTACTTCTGCAAAACAAACAAACACAGATATCTGGATAGAACATTTTAAATTATTTTAACAGTATGTAGCCAAACTCAATACCAGAAAAAAATCTCCAGATTACATAAGTAGAAAAAGTTTCCTACTAAAAAGGAATTAAAAGCTGCTCTTCCCATGAGGTATCAGGATACCATAATCAGGCTTTAATACTAGACTCAAGGTGCAGAGCTTGTATGCAGCAAGAACTGGAGTCACTGCATAAAGAGGGAAACTAAGAAAGAATTTTCCTGCCAGGAGACCAATAGACTTTAAAAAGAGCCCAGGGACAGCCAGCTAGCAAGGGATATGGAAGAGTCTATATAGAAAAGTCAAACCTATGCTCAGGTGAAAGTATCTAAATTTACACCACCCATGTTAAGCAGAAATTTCAAATTGTCTGAATATGACAGTTCAGAACCTCCGTAGAGGCCACAGGAAAACACTCCTAAGGGAAGCCTCCATGGCCAATGTGATACTGCTAGGAAAGATAGCCCTATAGAAGGTAGACTCATAAGCAGAAATTATATGAGAAAGTTTAGTGGTAAACAAAGTAGAGATTTCACAACTGTGATAACAGTAATCTAAATGGGACTTTAATCTAAACATGCTTAAAATGTTCAGAGATAGAATTTTTTTTAAAATGAGCAAAACATTAAAGCTGAAAGGAGTTGGATCATTTATAAACTACAGAAAGAAAATAACAGAGTCACTGAAAAAAATCTCGATAGACTTGTTATATAATGGTTTAGAGATAGAAGAAGAAAAAATTAGTGAATTGAAGATAAATTGATGAAAACAATCCCAAACAAAGCACAGAGAAATAATAAGATAGAAAAATGTGAAAAGGGAATTAAGAGAAATAGAAGATGGAATGAAAGGATTTGGATTTGAAGAAAAAACAGCTAAGAGATTTCCAGAAGTGAATAAAGGCATGAGACCTCAGACTAAAGACACACACATTATTCTGAGCAAGATGAATAACAAATTTACACATAGTGAGATTGTAGGATAAAGCAATTAAACTTAGGAATCATGAGAAAGTCTTCGAAATAACCTGAGACAAGACAGATTAACTTCTACTATGAACCATCAATATGAACACTGAGTGTTTATCAACAAGAAAGGATGTGTTTATTTAAAAAAAAATCTGAGGAAAGAGGATTTCTTGAACCTAGGAGTTTGAGATTGCAATGAGCTAAGATGATGCCACTGCACTCTACCCAGGGTGACAGAGCAAGTCTCAAAAAATTAATTTTTTTAAAGTGCCAAGAGACAATAAGTATACTAAGCTAAATTTTAGTCTGAAATGAAGGTAAATTAAAGGTGTTTCCAGATTTATTTATAATGTCTAAAAGAAACGTAAATTGCCAGCATTTCCCTCTTGGACAGCATAATTTTCTTTTGAATCAAAAGTTGCCCAAAGTGGAAGGGAAAACTGATGAGTGCAGTCAACACCACTTCTAGTTAAGGAAATTAGAACCAGTACATCTTCTGTTACTATCTGAACTGCTAAAAGAGGTTGTTAGTTGGCTTCCTAAGAAACTTCCTGTTATGTAAAAGAAAAAAATAGATTAAAAAAAAAAAGGCTAAACTTTTGTTTCAAAGAGAAAGAGGCATGAGGGGACCATAGAGTTTTGACTTCAAAATGTCTACCATAAGGGTTTTCCTTTAATAGTTTTATGTATAGCTATGAACCCAAAACATTGCTTTCTCTCCAGTTGCCATGTCTGTCCTTAGGGCAGTAGCAGATTGAGGAATTGTAACTTTTGGCACTTTAGATTTGGGGCAAGCCAATTCTTCCTTGTGTAGGTCTGTCCTGTGCATTGCAGGGAGTTTAGCACCTCTGGCCTATACCCGCTAATTACCAATAATCTCCCGAAAAACACACTAATTATTTTGACAGCTAAAAATCCCCCCATATTTTTGGAGGACCAGTTCCACTTCACTGCAGAACTAATTGCTTTTTCCAGTTACCTCCGGAACTGCCATCAGCTCAGTGCTTATCTCAAGACAGTTCTTATCACCTTCATCACCCATCCTCTTATCACCTAGCCATTTAAACAAAGCCGGCTGCAAAAAAGAACAGCAGTTTTGCTCTGGCTGGTGCTAATTCTCAATCCTTATCCAATTACAGTCAATGCAATCTATAAAATATAAATAATGTTCCCTAGTTAATCATATTAAAGTCAGTTCAGATTATGAAAACTCATGAGGCCTGCCCTCCTGAGACCTCTGTACCGTTTCTGTTTCCCTGTGCATTGACATATCCTTCAGCTTGTTCTTAATTCTGAGCCCTGAGTACAAAGTCCTTCAACCTCTTACCCATATACCCTGTTTGCACCTAGAAATTCAACCTCAGAGTTGTGTTGTGCAGAATACGTTAGGTCAGAAGTCTAGGGAAGTCAGTAGTTAAGCCCATTTGAAAATCTGAGAGAATTTGAGAAGAGTAGCATTACTTCCCTCCTGGAGACAGAGGATTCTCAAAATCATCAATAAATAACAGGCAGGAAGGAGCGAAATGTTTCTCGCTGAACTCTCTTCCCATTCCCCACCCCTCCTCAGGCATAACGGGGCCAGGCAAGTAAGGAAACCAGGGAGAACCTTAGAAAGAGCGTGTTTTCTTATTTTCTATTTTGGATATAGTGAAGATCTTCAAATTGAAACTCAGTCATATCCTTTTGTTACAAAGTGTTTCCTGATGGAGATAAATATTCTCTCCCATTAAAGGATAGAGGGGGAAAAATTCGATCGGTAAAGACAGTTGGCAGCAAAGTGATGAGGCGAGAGGGAGGCTGTTTTAGTGGACAGGGCCTCTTTGAGGCCCCTGGAGATTGAGCAGCCTCATGGTATTGGAGGCAGACAACACAGGAGAACCTCTGGAAATGCAGTGGGGGCACACAGCAAGACATCAGACCGCACCTGAGGCTTAGGAAGCAGCCCACAAGGGAGTGACAACGGACAGAACTGCAGCCCAGAGATGCAGCAGCCCCTCAGCACTGTGCTTCACAGGTAAGATGAGTGTCAGGGGAGAATGTGCAGGAGAACAAAACTGCAGGGAGAAAGAAGATGAGGAAAGAAAAGAAAATCATGCCTATATCTAGAGGACATTTACACATAAGACAGCATGGATTGAATAATATCCAAAGATTTATATTTCCATCCATCCATTCATTCATTCAAGAAATTTTTATGGAGCTATTATTACATGGCTGGCACTGTGCTGGGTGTTGTCCAAAGGTGAGTGTGATAAAATCTCTGTCCTTCGAGGTTTAGTGAGGAAGACTGACAGATAAACAGACACAAAACAATGTGACTGAGTGATATAACAGAATACAGGATGCTGTGGAAACTTAGAGGAAAGCATGACTTTTGTGTGGGGTCATAGAGAAGGCTGAAAAATACTTTTCAGACTATTTATTTATTTGTTATTGATTGATTGACAGGACCTCACTCTGTCATACAGGCTGGAGTGCAGTGGCATCATCATAGCTCACTGTAACCTCCAAGTTCTGGGCTCAAGTGATCCTCCTGCCTCACCCTCCCAGGTAGCTGGGACTACAGGTGAGCACCACTGGACTCAACTGATGTTTTAAAAAAAATTTTGTAGAGATGGTGTCTTGCTATGTTGCCCAGGCTGGTCTTGAACTCCTGGCCTCAAGTGATCCTACTGCCTTGGCCTCGCAAAGTACTGGGATTGCAGGTGTGAGCTACCACGCCTAGCTCACAGACTGTTTATTTAAAGGGTCAATATAAAAGGGAAGACCTAGATGTACAGGGCAGGATGCTGAGGTGTAGGAATTATAATTGTTCCATAATAGTCAGTACCTCTGTTGCCTATGGGAGAGGGTGGGGAAGGGTCTAGAGAGCTAGGCAAAGGCCTGTTTATGAAAGGTCTGTTCCATATACCTTAAAGTTATTAAGGATTTAGTAAAGGATTTTAAACATTGAAAATACTCTGATCTAAATGTTCATGTCCTCTGAAAATGTATTTGTTGAAAGCTAATTCCCAATACAATAAAATAAAGAGATGAGGCCTTAAGGGGGTGGAGCCCTCATAAATGGGCCTTTATGAAAGAGACCCAAAGGAGGTTTATTCCCCCTCCACGTAGTGAGGACACATAGAAAGCACCATCTATGAGGAATGGGCCTTCACCAGACAGAAAATTTTCTGGCACCTTGATCTTGGATTTCTCATCCTCCAGAACAGTGAGAAATAAATTTCTACTGTTTATAAATTACCAAGTTTTAGGTATTTTATTATAGCAGCCCAATGGACTAAGAAAGGAAATATGTCCAACATTTATTTGTTAATGAACTACTCAACACTCATTTCTATCTTCCTTCTTTCTTTCCCATCTCTCTCTCTAGAAGCTGGGGGGGAAAACTATATATTTATTTTCCTGATCTCTCTTGTAGCTTACACACAGCCATGGACCCAGTTCTGGCCAGTGTGACTTAAGAGGAGGTCTGACAGGTAGGCTTCTAGGGAAGACCTGTCCTCCCTGATGAAAAGGGACAGTCATGTGGGAGGATCTCTCCCACCACTCTGACCTCAGCCTTGCTTCTCGTCTTTAAATTCTGAGGTCTGAGAACAAGATGCTTGGAGCTGCGGGAAAGACCAAGAGAATCACAAAGACATCAGTCAAGGGCCCTAAAATTTGGAGATGCTAATCTCATCCTCAAACAATATGCCTCTAGGCTTTTGGCACATAAGCAATAAATATTCTTACAGCTTACACCACTGTCAGCTGGAGGTTTCTGTTACATAAAGCCCAAAGCATTCCTAGCTATTGCAGAGAGTGAGTTATTAAGAATGACTGCAATATGATATTTGTAAACTAAATTAGACTTAACCTAGAATTTATTGGGGACTCTAAATCAGCATTCTACTAGCTGTTAAACAACTTTCCAAAGTGTTGACTATTTATGCATTGCAAATACTTGAAAGTCCTCTTACTTTTTGAAGTACCCAATCTTATCAGTACATCAACAGTGTTATACTGAGTTGGTCATAGTTTTATTTACTACTAGTCTTACTCTTTAATTATACAGGACTGTCTGCCTCATCGTTATCAATTTAGTTTGTTTTGCATCCTTTGGTTAAGTTTATAGTGTAGGCTTATTTTCATTTGATCTATAATTTTTTATAGACTTTAGTTCATATATACATTGTAGTCCAAATAGAACTCAACCATATGCTGCAGATAACCTGGTAACTCATAATAAAAAAAACTTTAAAGAAGAATCCTGAGATCTTTAAATGTGGAGAGAACTTTATTTCTTATAAAGGGTTGCAGCTTGCAAGCTAGCCATCCTGACAGACTGGGAAGCATAGCCTCTGGCAGAGACCAAAAGCAGGCACTTTTAAGGAGGAAAGATGAGACAGGAATTTATGCCAAGCAGGTTGGCTAAGCATACATATATTCAACAGGTTATAGGAGGAGACATAAATATTCATGAAGTGAGGCTGTGGGCATGCGTAAAAGCAAACATCCATGTTATATGCATCCCGTGTTCATTTGGGGGTGGAGACTTAACATTAAAATGTGGTAAAATTTGGCTGTATATGTCAAAAGGTGAAGCAGGAACATAAAGGCACTGAGTGTGCAAGCTCTGTAAACAGGCCAGACCCAGTCCATGGTCAGTGGTCTCGTATTCAGAGAAAGTTACTGAAATCAGTCTCTTATCCAATCAAAGCCGTAGTTGTGGCTTGTGGGATGCAGGGTCAGTCAGTATCTGACAGTCAGTGACTGTAATTATTTTCATATTGCTTATCTTGTGGCCAGCGCTTGTTTAGCTGTTAGAGAAAAAGAAAAACCTTGCAGCAGTTAGAACGTAGTTTATTCTTTAAGTATAAGGCATGGCCTTAAATCTTATTTATAATTTGATATCTTATTGCTACAAAGAGCCCATTCCATCAGTCTTATGATTGCTATTTTAACAGTACATGTATCATTGGCGATAGGCTACCAGTGGATTTGCGATTTTTTTAACTTACAACATGCCATCAGGGTGTCTTATTATTACTGAGTTATTTTTAGGATTAAATATGAAATCATGCTGATATTCTTCTCATAAAGTATGACAAATTCATGTGTGTTATGAAATACAAATGTTTCCTAGTTCCCTCTTTCCCCTTTCAGGGATGCATTCACCGTTCTATAAGGGTTACCAGATTCGGTCTTACATTTCTTTGGAATACTCCTCTGAGACTGTTCCTCTGGGACTGCCCAACAGTAGCACTGATCACCACGTGGAACTTAGTCCAGTCAGTAAGCTTATGCCACCTTCCCTAAGGGCACCATGTTCCTTTGGTCTCTTCAGGAAAGCACATCACATAGTACATGTATATGCAAATTGCTCTACTGCAGCCCTAGCAGGGAAAAGGATAAGTTTCTAGCTAACATAAAATTTTTAGTTTGTTATCAAAAAGAAGAGCACCAGAGACTTCTACCTTCAGAAGGAGGTCAGTCTGCCTTCATAGCTGCCTTTCCTGCACACAAAGTAATCAGCCCCCTTCTTCAATTCTCCCATGTGGAACTCTCTTCTCCTGGGAAAATTCTACTTGGCAAGTAAGAGATCCCGTTTCCAGCTCTTTCCCTCCTTCCATCATACAATACCCAAAATATAAATTTCCATCAGATGATTTGGATTAGGTTCTATTTCCATGTGCAAAAGTCGATATGGATTTCTTATTCTGAGTTCCTGTTTTATTTTCCTGGTGGTTCCTTCATCTGTAACAAGATAATAATGGTACCTATTTCACAGAGTGGCTAGGAAGATTAAGTAATAGCTCATAGCTTATAACAGTGACAGGCACATAAAAATTGCTACAGAGGAGTTTGTTAAAAAATAATGTGAAGTTCCTTTGACTAATGTATCTAATTAAGATAGGTATATCTCTCAACGACAACTACTACTTTTTTTCTGATATGGAATGGTCAAATCTTGTGCTGGGGCTGTTAGTTTGTTTAAACAAATGAATAAAGAAGTACCAGAAGGTTTAAATAGCATATTTCCAAATAGCAAAAAAAAAANAAAAAAAAAATAGAAATACAGGGAAAAAACCAAGACCAAAAAAAGGCACTAGATTATTTAAAAAAACAACTTAAAAAGAAAATACTAAAAGTGAAATAAAAGAATGGGAAATAACATTTAATAGTAAAAAAAAAACATATATGGAAGAACAAAGAGAAAAGAAGAGGACAGTCAAGTTGTTTGTTCTATTATGCAAGACTCAGAATTAATGAATCTAGTTTCCTGTGGATTATGGCCAGAAGAAAATTAACAGTTTAGGTAACAGCCAATCCTCACTGGGTGCAAAAGTCCAGAAAACTGCCAAAGCAATAGCGGCTATTTGTGACATTTTGAAGAGAAGGATATTGGGAATTCCTTGTTATTAAGCAGCTGAGACAATGGCAGAAGACCATCAAATGGTGGAGATGAGGTGAGCATGTCCAAAACCCAGCAGAAATGCAATCGGCAGCAATACAAACAGGGAATGCTCCAAGTGTTTGTTGAACAATAAAAGAGATGTAAGAACAGTGGGCAAAAATATGGAAACTACAAGAGAAACAAAATGAGATGCTCTGGGCTTTATAGCCCCTATAAAGATGGGACATGGCTTTTAGTGCCAAAAGAAAACTTGGCTTTGAATCCTGACCATATGTCACTGGACAAGTTACTTAAATGCTCTAAATCTCAGTTTCCTCACCTACAAAAAGGTGAGAAGCAGATTGTAATGAATTTAGTGAAATAATGTTATGTTGTTTCTGCCAGTTTTACAGTAAGTGCTTCCAGAAATTTTAGACCTCTCACTCTTTCTGCAACTAAATAAGAAAACTTTTTTATAATGGAAAATTCAAATATTCAAAAATCAGAAAGCATGGAACTGGGAAAAAAATTTAAATGGTATTGTTTGTGTTTAGACTACAATTAAAAATGAAACATGACCAAAAGAAGTCTGAGATTTTTTCAGTTCTCTAAAAATCAAATGATTAAATTACTAAACATAATCCTTCATGCTATATTTATTGATGTATTTAAGCTAACTATAGAATATGATGGCTTTATATTAATAGTGTATGTAAAATGTAATATAATATATAATATGTAATAATATCTAGCTCAAACTCATAGATCTAATTTCCTAAATTACATCTTTACTTGAATATCTTATGGGCATCCCAAGACTTTGTATGTTCAAAATCGGTCTCCTGGTTGTCCCACCACACAGATCTTTGTAGGGATTTCTTAGTCCAATACACAGCACTATGCTCACATATCAAACAACAAACCCAAAATGTTTCTTTGGTTCATCTTTTCCTTCAGCCCCACATTCAATTCACCTTCCATTCCACTTCATTCTGCCTTTGAAATCTGTCCATTATTCTTTATGTTGTTTTCCACCCTCTGCTCCAAGCCCCTATCATCTCTATCCTGGAATTGTGCAATTGGCTTCTACTCAGTTTCTGATATTCACTCTTGCTCAATTATTATCTATTCTTTTGAAAACATAAATCAGAGAATGCCATTTGGACCCTAAAAGTCTTCAATGAATTCCCTTTGAATTTAGAATAAAATCCACTTTTTCCCAGGGCCTACCAGGCCCTAAATGATCTGGCCTATGATCACCACTTCCTCATCTCACACCACTCTCCAACAGGTTTCCTGACATTTAATAGTTCTAGAACATTCCAACCTCTTTCTTATTTGGGGGCTTTTGTGTTTGCTATTCCCTTTGTCTGGAAAGCTCTCTCTCAGCTCCTGAAATCGCTGACCCCACTCTGCCTTTAGTTCTCAGACAAGACTGTTCTGAACATCTAATGTAAACAATTCTTCCTTTTTACTTTCAATCATTACCACAACCTGTAATTATTTATTGATTTATTGCTTTAGCTTTTATGTATCTATCTCTTCCACTAAAGTTTAGGCTATATCAGGGTAGAGACTGTGTTTGTCTTACTCCATGGTGTAATTCTTCCATTCAGGACTTGCCTAATATTAGATAATATTAGATGCTCAATAACTATGTGCAAAATGAATGAGTTTTTAGTCTATTTCCTGTTTCTTTTTCTGTTCATGTGTATGTGTGAGTATATATATTTATGCATTCACTCAATTAAAAAAAAAGTAAGAGCTGCCCTATGGGAGAGGCCCGCCGTGAGAGTGCATTGCCCCCCTGAGAGTGAATGAAAAGATTTCCTTCCTTTAATTTTCCCATTATTTTTAAAATATTTGCATTTTGCTGTTTCTGTGATTATTCAAGCCAAACATGAAGATTGCTTTCTCCCACAGTAATTAGCTCCTTTTGGGAAAAGTTTTTTGAAAAATTCTTTGTAGTCTTGCCCAATTTGAGCTCTGGTCTTATGTTAATTTTTAAAATTTTACCCCTTATATTTCATCTCAGCTGGCAAAAATACTGATTGACAGTTTAAAATCCATGTCCCTCTCTTGGAGCAGGAATTGTTACAGGGATTAGGAAACCCCAGCACAGGGTGAGAAATCCAACTGGCTGCTAAAAACTTAAAGTCCTAAACAACATCCAGGCCAGATGGTTTAAACATACCTCTTTGCTAATAGCTTAGTACAAAGAAGAAAAATGTTCCCTTGCTAGGTTTCATGTTTCCAATGATTTTAGAGATGGGAATTAAGATAATGAAAACCAGGTGAATAAATACTAATTTTTCTTGCTGAAAATACAGGTGGTACTTTCAAGTACAGCTGCTATGTTTTAGGGGAAGATAATAGAAATATATTTTTCTAATTTTACTCTTTTGAATCTTGATTTTTCTTTGGAAAAGTTCGAGACACTACATAAATGCAACATTATGATAATTATTAATATTATTAATATTGACATTATCATTTATTTTATGTTTCTTTTGCTGTGTAACAAAATACCCTCGAAACTTAATAGCTTAAAACAAGTTTCTGTAGGTAGGAATCTGGGCATGACTTAGCTGGGTCCTCTGCTCAGCTGGTCTGCAGAAATCTCAAGGCTCAAGCAAGGCAGGATCCACTTGATGCTCACTCATGTGGTTGCTGGTAGTACTCGGTTCCACCTGAGCTGTTGGGTGGAGGCCACCCTCAGTTCCTTGCACGGTGGGCCTCTCCCATAGGGCAGCTCACAACATAGCAGCTTACTTCACCAGAGCAAGCCAGCAAGAAGCTAACAGAGAGAGAGCGCGCCAGCAAGTTAGAGTGCTATTAAGACTGAAGTCACAGGAGGGAGGGGCAAGATGGCAGATGAGAAAAACTGCCAGCCGGAGTGTCTCTGCAAGAAAGACAGATTTTAGAAGAAAGTGAAAAGAATAAACAGGCAGACAAACATAGATTGGACAAGGGTTGGAAGGAAGAGTACCTGAAACTACAGGAGACTCCACGGGAAGAAGTTTCAGAGGAGAACTGGAAGGAGAAAGGTCCCTGAGAGGCTTGGAGACCAGCGACAAGGGTCTCCTGCGTCTGAGACTGCTGGTGGGCTCCTGAGCGGTTGGAGAGACCTGCTAACACCAGCCCAAAGACGGCCGCCACCAGTGAGCGGTGAGCCACTTGAGGACAGGGCACCAGGCTCCCAGCTCCCTCGGGCACCTCCTGGCCTGCAGAGCCGGGTCGACTGGCAGGCACCATATTGCTTCATTCTCCCCTCCCCCTTCCTCCCCCCCAGGGCTGCTGAGAGAGACAATTTAGCCACCACCAGGAGGCGTCCACAGGGAATGGACCTTTCCTTTTGGGGCCCTATAGTGGACTGAGGGGTACTCAGACTGTGAGCTCCCTAACCGCCAGCCCTCCCAGGTGCCACTTGCCTGAACTCCAGGAAAGCAGGGCAAAACTAAGGCACAGAGACATCAATCCAGATTGGGTGCCCTGTGGGTGACTTGAGACCAGCACTCCTCTCCCTGGCAGGGTCAGGGATTGATCTCCAGGGCCCAGGGGACAGGCCTGCAGACCGATTGTGGACACCCAGGTCTCCATCGCATTGCCCTGGGGCACAGAAGGGATATTTGTGAAGGAGCCTACTGAAGTGTATGTGCCTTCAGGGGCAGATCATTGTGCTTGAGGGGCAACTCTCCTCCCACGGGAGGGCCGTGCACCCAGCCCAGGCTGCCATCCTGGGCAGGGAACCTCCTGGCCTACACCAAAGCCAGGGGAGATCCACTGACTTGAGGTCCTGCCTGCCAGCAGAGGCCCAGGAGAAACTGCAGAATATGGGAGGGTGGAAAGGAACGAGGCCTGATCTAGACTGCAGGTCTCAGACAGCCCCACCCCCACACGCAGACTTTTTGGCTGAGTGGGGCCATTTCAGCCCCTACCTGGCAGCTTTGCCCAGACGCAGAGAACATACCTTTGAACCCTGCTAACAGCATTTGTGGAGCTTGATGGCAGGCTCACCCAACCCAGCTCCACCCAGACTCACTCCCACACCTACTACCGCTATTGAGGTGGAGAATATGGGCACACCTGGAAGTCCCAGGGCCCACCCACCACTTGAGGCACTAGAGTGCCTCTCCAGAGGAGCAAGAGCTGGTTACAGGACCCCAAAACAACACTGCAGTCTGCTCCTCCTGTCAAGCACCACCCACTGATGGGGAGGTTAATTTGCACACACTTTTAATGCATCTACTGACTCATCATAAAGGATGTGGTCGAATCTCACCCACAAACACCACCTATTGGCTCAGAGACTAAACAGGGCATGCCATTATCCGAACAAAAATCTAAAGGTAAGAAGTAACAGCTGATCCAGATGGGAAGGAATCAGTGAAAGAATTCTGGAAGTTTGAAGAAGCAAATGGAAAGCACACCCCCAAAGGGGAACACCAGCTCTCTAGCAATGGACATCAACCAAATTCAGGACATTAAAATGACAGAAGAATTTTGAACATGGATTGTAAGAAAACTCAATTATATGCAAGAAAAAATGGATAACACAAAGAAACCACAAAAATGGATAAGTCACTTAACCTTTATAAGTTTCATTTCCTAATTTCTAAATATCATACATACTTCATAGAGTTAAAGGGAAGATTAATTGAGACATCAACTCAGCACTTAGTACGTTCTCAATTAATATTGCCAATTATTATCAGCATAGTTTGGGTGCAGTGGCTCATGCCTATAATCCCAGCAGTTTGAGAGTCTGAGGTGGGAGGACCGCTTGAGGTCAGGAGTTTGAGATTAGCCTAGGCTAATCTCTACAAAACATAGTGAGACCCCCATCTCTACAAAAATAAAAATTAAAAAAAATATTAGCCAGATGTAGTGGTGCCCTCTTATAGTCCTGGCTACTTGGGAGGCTGAGGCAGGAGGATTGCTTGAGCCCAGGAGTTTGAGGTTGTGGTGAGCTATGATTACACCTCTGCACTCCAGCCTGGGTAACAGAGCAAGACCCTATCTCTAAAAAAGAAAAAAAGTATTATAAATATAATATGAAACCATACAAGTGACAGGGTCATCAATATTTAGAAAGGATTCTTATGTGAAAAACTTAAGATTTGTAATGATGTTGATGATCTCAACACAAGCTACAGTGGCAGTCATATCAACAATCCATCATTAGGTCCTATGGATTCTACCTCCAAAATATACCTTCAATCTGTAGGTTTCTTCCTCCCTCCTTGGACATATTCTATTGTTGAGATGACAGCCATGCCCTCCTAATTGGTCTCTCTAATGCTTCTCTTTAAGGTCCTCCATTGAAGTTTCCACACAGTATAATGAACATCTGTGTGTCACCACCCAGTTTCAAAAATTATCAATCTGTGTGTCACAGGTTTAAATGAAGCAAGATTGATAATTTTTGAAACTGGGTGGTCACACACAGATGTTCATTATACTAGTCTATTTATTTATGTTTGAAAAATGTAGTAATAAGTTTAAAACAACCCTCATTTTTAAAATTTTATTTGTATTGATACATAATATATTTACATATTTTCAAGGTACATGTGATAATTTAACACATTCATATAATTTGTAAAGATCAAATCAGCATAATTGAGATATACATCACCTTAAATATTTGTCCTTTCTTTATGCTAGAAACATTCAAATTATTCCCTTCTGGCTATTTTGAAATACACAACAGATTATTATAAACTATAATCATCCTACTTATCTATCCAACACTGGGTCTTATTTCTGCCATCAAACTTAATGTATCCATTAAGCAACCTCTCTTCATCTCCCTCTCCCCCGTACCATTCCTGGCCTCTGGTAATCCTCAATCTACTCTCTATCTTCAAGAGAGCCACTTTTTTAGCTCCCACATATGAGTGAGAACATGCAATATTTGTCTTTCTGTGCTTGGCTTATTTCACTTAACATAATGACTTCCAGTTCCATTAATGTTGTTGCAAATGACAGAATTTTATCCTTTTTATGTCTGAATAATATTCTGTGGTGAGTATACATGTTTTCTTTATCCATTTATCCATTGATTGGCATTTAGGTTGACTCCATATTTGGGGTACTGTGAATAGTGCTGCAAAAAATATGGGAGTGCAGATGTCTCTTTAATATATTGATTTTATTGATTTCCTTCTTTCAGATATGTATTCAGTATTAAAATTGCTGGATCATATGGTAGTTCTATTTTTAGTTTTTTGAAAAATCTTCATACAGTTTTCCATTGTAGCTATACCAATTTACTTTCTCACTGACAGTATACAAGGGTTCCCCTTTCTCCACATCCTAGCCATCATTTGTCATTGTCTGTCTTTTTGATAAAAGCTATTTTAACTGGTTCAAGATGATATTCCATTGTAGTTTTGATTTGCACATCTCTGATGCTTAGTGATGTTACACATTTTTTCATATACCTATTGGCTATTTGTATGCCTTCTTTTAAGAAATGTCTATTCAAATCTTTTGCCCATTTTCAATCAGATCGTTTTTTTGCTATTGCATTGTTTGAGCTCCTTATATATTCTGGTTATTATTCCCCTATTAGATGAATAGTTTGCAAATATTTTCTCCCATTCTGTGGGTTGCCTCTTTACTTTGTCGATTATTTCCATACAATATATTTTAAAATCTCCTAGATTCTGTATGTCTACTTTTCTTCCCCCATCTCCACCTTAGGTTTTGATTCTTAGCATACTGGACTTAGAACCCTAGAGACTGAGAGTGTGGTCTGGCTTAGACCACCTATGTTCAAATCCTGGCTCTACCACTTACTTGCATGCACAACTGGTACATGCAGAAAGAGGCAGCATAACCCTTCTGTGACTCAGTTTCCCTTTGTGTAAAGTCAGGATAAAAATATCAATCTCAAACTCTTGTGAAGATACAATGAAATAATGAATGTGAAATGCAAAGTCTGGCAATACAAATACTTATTCTTGCTAATAATGACAATCCTTTATAAATTAATTCAACTGATTATTTATTGAGTACCTACTGTATATGGAACACTGTTATAAAGGTAGCTATTGTTATTTCTAGACTTGCCTGTCAGCTATAAATACACAGAAACACTGAACAAGAGGGGACATTTGTAGGAACTGAAGAGTGGGAACTTGGTTTCTGAAGGACATAAGATCCTATGGGCAGAAGATGTACTTTTAGAGTCTTCTTTATAACAGATAAGAATACAATTGTCCAGTTAATTAAAAAAAATTTTATGCACTGAGAACCCTTACACATTCAGTAAGGACAAGCCAAGGAGAATTTTTATCTCAAATTCAAAACCTCAGGGCAAAGGACTCATGGATTTGATATGTATTTCTTTTTCAGGTGGCATTAGGAGAAAAGCCCCTATCCTCAGTCATGGGTGTGGTGTTGGAAAAGCCCCTATCCTCAGTCATGGGTGTGTGTTATCCCATAGCCACAGTGGCCTTAGAAAGACCCAGAAGAAGGGTCAGGCAGGGAGTTGTTTTCAAAGATAAAGTGTCTTTAACATTGTAAGTGCCCCTCTTCCCTATCTGCAGCTGCCTGGTCCCATCCCAGCTCGCTGATTCTCCCCAGCTTCTGACTCCAGTCAGGGGCCTTAGACCCCCAGTGTCTGAGTCCTGGTATAGATCCTCTTGATTTCCTCAGCTTCTGCTCCTGCCCGTTCACTGGCCACCCAGGCTGTGCCACCCTCCTGGCAGGGCACCATCCACCTCTCCGGTCTCTAGGACTGCAGTTTCATGAACCTGCTGCCACCTCACGCCTTGGTGTTGTCAAGAGAAAGAGAGAGCAAGAATCATGACCTTGGAGTGTAAGTCTCTTAATAGCAGCAGAATTATTGAGAGTTGCGTTACAGACAAGAAAGGGAGAAAACAAGTAGAAAAAAAACCTTTTTGTTTTTTGACAGCAGATCAGTTTCTTAAAACCTGGAAGTTTTGTTTACGAAAAGAATTCTAAGTTGTATTTGAAAGACTTAGAAACATAAAACCTTTTACATAAGTCTCCATTATGTTATGTAATTCAAGGTGAACATAGAGTGATTTTGCTTTTCTTGAGAATCAAGCTGCCTCTTACCTAACAACACAGTATCTGACAAAATAAGTTGACCACCATATTCTTTTAAAGGCCTTTTTTGTTTGGTTGTTTTTTTATATTTGTCAAGATCTGAATTAAAGGGTTTTCTGAATTTTAATTTTTTCTTTTTTCTTTTATTTCTTAAGTCATCAGGTGGGGAGAAAGGAGAATCACGCTATGGTATCTACCAATGATATTTGTAGCAAACACGGGAGAATTTGAAACTCAGTTTGGCAGATGTGATCTTTTAAAAATTGCTATGGATTTTATAGAATAAAGAATGCTCTCCAATGACATTTTTCCTAATATTGGTGAAGGGGTGGGGTGGGAGTTGGCAGAATGCCCACTTCTAGTATCCTGGGGGAAAATCAACAGAATTCTGGTATCTACAGGCTCAGCGTTACTCAGTAACTACTTATCCTTCCCATGTTGATTTCACCATAGTGGCCATGTGGACATTTCCTACTCTCCTTAACACTTGCAAACCCTCCCTACTCCATTCATTGTCTGCTGCTAATATCACTTCCTTCTCTTTTGGAGACAATCAGGGCCATAAAATGTACACTTTGTCAGCTTTCCTCATCTCCACTGTGATTCTCAACATCTGTATAATTTCAATGAAGATTAAAACATATGTGTGTTGGGGGATGCAAGTAATAGTTTTGCAAAAACACTAGCAGTAGTATTCTCTAGTAGGAAAAGTTTAAGGGATTCCTCTTGCTTCTTAAAAGTTCCGTCCATTGCGAATTGTCAGGAAAGACAATTAATAATATTTTGGTCAGAAGAAAACGTCCATTTTTGCATATGACCTAAAGAAATGTTTTTTTCTGTTCCCTTCCATATCTCTTCTCTTTTACCTCCCCTGATGCCCTCTTCATTCCTTAAAAGAAAGCTAATATCAATTTCAGAGCAATAGGGGTGGCAAAAACAGACTTATTTTGTAGACCACAAAAGAAACAGGCTTTCTCCCCCTCAACCCAGTTCCCAGGGACCCAATTTCTGTCTGTAGTCACAGGACTGTGTCTCCCCTCCATTTTTATAGCTCCCACCCTGGTCTTCTTCCATGTCCCTCTTTGGACTCTGTCCCTCATACAGTGCCTAATCTTACCTAATCCCTCACCCTTTCCTCTCCTCTCTTAGCACATCCTGTGTCCTATAGAATTCTATATCAGCACTTCTTACATCCATAATCACCACACTCGCTGTTCCTTGAGGATACCACTCCCTTGCCACCTTCACACTTTCCATTTATCTCTGGGCCAGATGTGACATGTAGAATGCTCACTTCCACACCAAGCCATTTCTCTTCCTTCAAAGCCCCAGATCTTCTGAGTCTCCTGCCTTCTTCTTTGCCATATTTTCTTCTATTCTTTAGCTGTCACCTACTGATCCCCTTCCTAGACTCCTCTCTTTGAAGATTTTTTTTCTCACTTTCTCTCCACCTGTACAGTTGTTACTACTCTCGGTAACTTTTGACATCACAGGGATGTCAAATATCCCAGTCTCTCTGGTCTTGGACCTCCCAACTCCAGCCAGCTTTTCCTCCATCCTGCCTCAGTCACCCACACCCACGGTCATAGCCTAGTCCTTGTCATCATCAGTAACAGCACCTCTCTGAAATCACATTTTCAATATGCTGCCTTTTAAATACCATCTCCTATCTTTCCAGCTCACTGTCCTCTACACACACTGCATCAATTCTTTGACTCCTTTGACATATTTAAGTGACCACTTTCTTTATTTTTAATTTAGTTAGTTAATTAATTTTTATTGATATGTAATAGTTGTAGATATTTTGGGGGTACACGTAATATCCTGATACCTGCATAAAATGTGCGATGATCAGATCAGGGTAATTAGAATAGCCATCACCTCAAATCTTTTCCCTGTGTTGGGAACATTATAAATGTTTTCCTCTAGCTATTTTGACATATACAATAAATTACTGTTAACTATAATTTCCCTACTTAACTCTCGAATAAAACTTATTCCTTCTATTGAACTTCATTTTTGTGCCCCAGAACCAAGTTCTCTTTAACTCTCCTCCCCCCTCCCTTTCCAGCCTCTGGTAACCATCATTCTACTCTCTCGCTCCATGAGATCCACTTGTTTAGCTACCACATATGAATGAGAACATGCAATATTTGTCTTTCTGTGCCTGGGTTGTTTAAGTGACCACTTTCTACGATTCATCATTCCTCTTCTGTTTCCACATCCCTGCTCCCCAGTTTAGATTTCATGATCCATCACTCCCATGCAACTACCCTCAACATACTTTCCCCTTTCTTCTTACATCATATTCACCTGTCAAAACTCCAACCTGCTTGAACACATATCTGCACCAAAATTGCTAACCTTTGCTAGGAAATGACACACAGGACCGATGTAGTGACTGGTTGATTCCAAATTTGTGATCACACATCCCAACTGAGCATCCAGCAGTGTTGGGAAATCCTACTCCATTTCCCAGTGAGTTTGCTTTCCCATTGCCTGAGACCACTCTTTTGCACCTTCTCCTCTCCTCCTCCACTTTCTTACTTCCTCACTGCAGCTGAGCTTTCCTCACTGTTCACCACTAGGATTAGAAATTCTCTCATCTTCCTATTGCCATATAGAAAAACCTGCCTCCTCCATACGTTTTCTGCCTTCTTGTGTTGCCTCTTTCTGTTGTTACCTTCCTCTTTTTGTGGCTTGGATACCATCTCCTCTCTCTTTCTCAAGGGCTTTATTCCTTTGATTATTTCCTTTCTCCAATATCATCCATTCCTCTTTTTCTAGCAGATCATCTAAGCAGCCCAACAAATAAGTGTCCCATTTGAAACAATAGCCACCTTCCTTGACTCCACATTTTCTTCCACTTTCCCCTTATTTCTCTATTGCTTTTCACTGCACAATACAACCAATCTGGTTCTATACATGCTGTTTTCACTTCTTCACCTCCATTCTCTCTTCAAATAACTTCAGCCTGCCTTCTGCCTCTGCCATTCCACTGAAATGCTCCTCTCAGGTCACTAATGACTTCCAGGTCACCAAATAACATTGACACTTGTCTGTTCTCATTCTAACCTTTCAGAAGTTTTTTGATACAGTTGATAACTTCCTTTTTCTGGAAATAATTTCACTCCCCAGGGGTTCTCTTCTACCCCTCAGAACTTTTGCTCTCATTCTCCTTGGCTAGCTCTTCTTCCTCTTACCTCCAGTCCAAATGTTAGAGGGCTTCAGTGCTCCCTTCTTTACCCATTTTTTTTCATCTATATTTTTCCTGCCCTCCACAAGTGCTGTCATCCACTGCGTGGCTTTGAGCACCAACCACCCACATGCACTTTACTCTCAAATTTAGTCTTTGTCCTTTGCTCTCTCCTCTGAGCTCCAGACACATATCTCTAACTGCCTATATATCTCCACTTCAGCATCTAATGTGCATCTAAAACCTAATTTGTCCAAAGCATTCCCCACCCATCAAAATTGTCTGTCTCTCAGTCTTCTGCCCAGATGCTCACGCCAAAAATCTAATAGACATTTTGCTGCTTCTTGTTTCCTCCTCCTTACTCTAATCCATCAGCAAATCCTATCATTTTCTCCTCAAAATAGATCTAGAATCTGCCCATTTCTCTTCCTATCCGCTCTTCCAGGGCACTTGTAATATTCTCTTACACAGGTTTAGTTTCTGCTCCTGTCCCTCTTCAATCTATTTAGCACAAAGCAGCCAGGAAGAGTAGTCTGTTTAAATGCAAATTTGATCTCTTAGCACATGGTTTAATGGCATCCCATTACACATACAATCCACTCCAAATCACCTTACCTCCTACTCTTCCCTTAGGGTCCTGGCTCAGATAGATGTAACTTTCTCCAGATAACCTGTTTTTTCTCTCCACCCCAAGTCTGAATCATTTGCCCTTCCCAGAGCCACGGAGCAGTCTACACTTCCTCCATAGCTGTTCCCCTATAACTCTATCCACTATATTTCTTTTTCTGCCTCTCTCATTGTGCTGCAAATTCTTTTATTTATTTTTTTTAGATTATTATTATTATTTTTTGAGATAGGGTCTCACTTTGTTGCGCAGGCTAGAGTGAGTGCTGTGGTGTCAGTCTAGCTCACAGCAACCTCAATCTCCTGGGCTCAAGCAATCCTGCTGCCTCAGCCTCCCGAGTAGCTGGGACTACAGGCATATGCTACCATGCCTGGCTAATTTTTTGTATATATATTTTTAGTTGGTTGATTAATTTCTTTCTATTTTTGGTAAAGACGGGGTCGCGCTCAGGCTGGTTTCGAACTCATGACCTCAAGCGATCCGCCCGCCTCGGCCTCCCAGAGTGCTAGGATTACAGGCGTGAACCACCACGCCTGGCCTGCAAATTCTTTTAGAGCAGAGAATATGCCTATTGTGTCATGATATATCCCAGTCCCAGGAACCTAGCACAGTGTCTACAGATACATATTTGTAAATAGATGAATGACTCACCCTACTATGCGTGCCTCTCCCTTGCAGCCACAATACAGTAGAGCCTCCTCACACATGCAATTGAAGCAGAATCTTGTTACTAATTTAAGAGAATATTTTTTAGTCAATACAGATTTACTGACCTGTATTTGATAACCACAAAGCAAATAAAATAAGCAAGCAATTTGTACAGCCCGTAGAAGATTGAGAGACATGAAAATGCTCTGTGAGTGTGTTTTCTCCTATAATGCCAGCTCCTGTAATTACATGTGGAATGGTGACAGATATTCAGGACCTTCAGCCTTCTATTACTAATTATATAAAGATCTATCCCAAGGGCCTAACTCCAGGTAAGATAATCAGTGGGGAAAAAAATTTATAGCTACAACTAGGAGTAGAAACTTTCAGCTTAACAATTTTCTTCTAGGTATAGCTTAAAATGAATCCAATGCTAACTGTAAAGTATAAATATCTCATTTGAGTTCTTTTGATCTTTCTCTCAAAACACCTACAATAAATGGTAAAGAAGATAAAGTTCATTTTGTTTCTATTAATTCACTCATTAATTTTTTCATTAAAAAATCATTTCTTGAGATCTTCTAAATGTAAGGCATTGGGCCAGATACCAAAAATCTAGCAGAGAAAAAGACCCAAAGGGTGTTGGCCCTGAGGGAGCTTACATTAAAGTTGGAAGATAGATGCTAAACAACTAATCATGCAATTCATTTTTTAGTTAAAATTGTTGCCAGTGCTACAAGTAAGAAACTATGAGAGCACACGGGTTAGATAATCTCCATTCGTACCTTGGTTGGTGTCCTCGCCCTTCTCTGCTCTGTGCCCTGGAGGGCAGGCCTCCCTAGCCAGCATCCACGAGTCCCCTTGCATGCTGAACTCCCTGTGGGCTCAGCAAGAGACAGGAGGGCTGCAGTGAATGGAAGCCAGGGGAATTACTGTCCTGTGTCCCTCCCAGCCTGGCCACGGTGTGACGCTAGTTGGATTCCTTTCTTCCGGTCCTGGGAACCACCTCCTCCCTTTGCTACTCAGTCCTAGGTGTGGTCACCGCTCCTACAGGCCAGCCAGGCATTCCTCACCATCCCAACTGGGCTCCCTTTTTGAATCATCTTGTTGAACTTACCAGTTTCCCAGTTTGAGTGTGCTGCCCAATTCCTGTTGGGATCCTGACTAAGTCAGAGCAGATAGCTGGGGGGATTCAATTTAATTCAGACAGCGGTAGAGGCTAAGAACTCCTAGACAAAGTCCTACTTAAGCTGGGCACCAAAGGATGTTAATTCTTTGTTCAGCCCTCCTCACACTTCCTCTTTCCCTCTGCTTCAGCCTAGAAACATCTCCATCAAGAGGAGAATAGTGGCACAGTTTATCACTGTTCTTGTGTTTTCTTTCTTCCACTGCCCTCCCCCAACCAGGCAGTGAACATGTTCTCTTTCTGGTTTCATGGCCCCTCCTCACAGGACTTTATGTCCTCTGAGACCTTCCCTGCTTCATTACTCTCCCTTCCAGATCTTTCATGTCCTGTCTGCATCTCCCCAATACGTGCAACCCCTCCCCCAGGTGACCCACCCTGGGATCAGCCTATGCCTCGTCTCTCGCTGCTCCTGTGCATTCAGCCACACGAGACCACTCGCTGTTTCCCTGCCTTTGTTCACACTGTTTTCTTGTCCTTTCCCTTCTGTTGAAATCCTCTCCAGTTTAAATGCCACCACTCTGTAAAGCCTTCCTAAAGGTCTCAGCAGGAAGTCTTCGCTTCCATTATTTTTTGTTCCCATAAATACTTTTTTTTTAACCTTTGTTGCACTTCCCACATGCTTTATAGTTTTGATATTTGTGAAAATGTCTTATTTCTCGCCCATGATTATCAGCTCTGAGAAGACCGGGACCAGCGTGCGTGTCTTTGGAACATCTCTAACACTGAATACAATGCACATAGTAGGAACACTGCAGCTTTTAATACTGATTTCCTCATACTTTACCTTCCATGTTGTAGAAAATCATCCTAAAGTTCCCTTATATAGCAAAATAAATGAAAGCATTAGTGTGCTCCCTCTGTATGGGGTCCTTGGCATGGTTGCTTTCATAATGTGCTTTTTTATTGCAGTGTAATTAAATTGTACAGTTAAACCCAACATAACCAGGAGAAATAGAGCTAAGAATATATCCTCCAGTTAAATCTTGGATAGGCTGATTTTATTCCTCTATTTCTAGTCTTTTCACATTTGAGAGTCAGTCATGCCAAAATATTTATTATCCCAGGAAAAATAAAATAGAAATCTTTTAAGGGCCTCCAGATACCATATAGCTGATAGATCTAGAGAAGTAGGAATAAGACATAGACAGATTAATTGAGGGGAAAATAAAAATATGTTTCCCCTAGCTTCTGGCTCCACACTTCAAATTGGGATATGTAAGAGTTCTCCTCCAGGGGGATTTTGTTATATTTAACGTTTGGTTTGATAATGTTGGAAAATGATGAATTTGAGAATTTTAACTCCCAAAAGATTTTTCAATTTAATGTGCTTTGGGAAATTGAATTTGATTTTAAATTGTAGTTTCTTTATTTTTAAGATATGTTTACTTAATAAAATAAAGTAATAATAATAACTACCATTCATTAATTACCCAATTAACTCTTTTAGTCTTATAATCAGCAGATTATATTGCCCCCATTTCATAGATGAGGAAACAGAGATTCAAGATGTTAATTGCCCAATCTAGGGCACAGCTTTCAGGAGACTGCTCTTCCTTGGTCCAGTACTCATGTTCCTAGTGAATAAGTGTGCCTCCTCCTGACAATATTACTGTAGTGAGTGCATATTTGCTTGGCCATCCTCTGTGTGTGCTGCAAATGTTCCACAAATATCTGAACCAGCACCGCCTCAAAAGGCCCCTTCCTCAGGGAGGAGAGATGAACAAGAGCTAAAGAAAAGATGGCCTGGTTGGAATTGTGGCTAGAAAATGAACCAGCCAGCATGCACCTGGAGTGGCCCAGCCCTGTTTAGTTTTTGACAGGACTTCCTGTGCCTTCTAAACCACAATGGCTGGGAAATGAGTCTGATAATCTACTAGGAAGGAGAATCTGTGGAAGAACAAAAGAAAGACTTTCTGCCCTGCACACACAAGCAAGCGTGCTCTGAGAGCACAGTGCTACCTTTTTCTATTTTAAAAATCACTCTGGTAAAAGTGGGTTTTAAGGTGATTGGGTGGTAGAGGTTTTTACATTGCTTTCTATGTATATTTAAATAGATTTTTTCTCAGTTGTTACAAAAGTTGTTTAAACATCAAAAGCCTCAAAGACATAGAAACCTGAGAAAAACAGTTTTTAATTGAATTGAAGCTATATTTTTTTTATCAAGAAAGAAGTCATCTAAGTGATTTTTTTCCTATTTTCTATCTCAGATATAACAAAACGCCTCAATAGTAACATGAGAAACAGTATTCAGAAAGCAATTCCAAACACATTAAAAGAGCTGCTTTGGAAAAATGAGTCAAGTGAGTTGCTTTTCCTTCAAAGGCCACAAAAAAGAAACACCCTTCCTACAGGGCAATAGGTTGAAAAGGGGATAAGAGGAGGAACACAATATCTCATCTAAAATCTTGCAGGCAAAAACATTTATTACTGCAGGAAGCAGAAGGTGAGCCTAGCTTATAAATGAGATCCCGCAGACGAGGGAGATGTATCTTGCTGAAGTATTATGATACAGAATGAACCTTTAAAGCTTGGACTCTGAAGGCATAAACCATTGTCAAATAAATCTACACCGATGTATTCATTTTTAATAAAAGAAAACTAGACATAGCACGGCCATGATAATATGTAATTTCATCCTTGCATTTCCATTCTCAAGGGTTATTTAATTTTCCTTAAAACATTACAGGAACTGTGAGGGATTAGATAAAAATAAATATCCTCACCTAGAATGATATTTATTTCATCAACATCTTCCTTGACTCTGAGAAACAATAGTGGAATGCTCAAATATGAAGGCCCATCTATGGTTTATCTATTTAATAATTTTAAATACCCAGATTGACACATAAACAGCAGAAGAGATGGTTTTTTTCTTTATAATGAGTCTTTTATTTGGATATTTACATCTCCTACAAAGAAGGCAATTCCCACAGGAAAGACATAAATATGAATTGTGAAAAATAAAGAGAATTGAAGAAACACAGAAGTGCATTATTGAAAAATGGTCCTTGATATGAATGACCAGTAGGGTTAACTGCAGTCCTAAAACCAAATGACTGCTAAAGCTGTCTTTTTAAATATATTTCCCCTAATATCACATTAGGGTTTTGATCTCAGCTTTTTTCTCTCTCCTTTTTTCCTCCTTTCCTTCTTGCATTCCTTCCATGCTATTTTCAAAGGAAGATTTAGGTTAGTTATATTAAAGAACATATAAACAAGAAAGTAAATAAAATAAAAATGAAGTTTACCTGAAAGTAATGACTTTGCTACAATCCTCTAAGGAGACTATAGAATGTTCCTATGTCCCTGACAATGTAGCTGAGTGAATTTTATGGTGACCAAGGGAGGTGTTATGACTTCTCTCTCAACGACCAGAGTCATCAGTTACTTCCTCTCCACCAATACCTAACATACCAGAGAAACTTCTAGTTTCCATTATGTAACTATATTCAATGACTTAATGTAAAGATGCTTTTCTTGAAGCTTTTATCATTCAAATGAACAGATATACAGTTGACCCCTGAACAACCAGGTTTAAACTGCACAGGTCCTCTTATATGTGGATTTTCTTCTGCCTCTGCCAACCCCTTCTCTTCCACCTTCTCCTCGGCCTGTTCAACATGAAGATGATGAGGATGAAGACCTTTATGATGATCCACTTCCACTTAATAAATAGTAAATACGTTTCTCTTCCTATGACTTTCTTAATAATGTTTTCTTTTCTGTACTTTATCCTAAGAAGATAGTATAGAATCCATATAACATACAAATATGTGTTAATCGACTGTTTATGTTATCAGTAAGGCTTCGAGTGACAGTAGGCTATTAGTAGTTAAGTTTCTGGGGAGTCAAATGTTATATGGGGAATTTCTATTGTGTTGGGGGTTGGCACCCCTAGCTCCTGAGTTGTTCAAGGGTCAACTGTAATTAATCAAGTAATTAATGATCTTGATTTTAAAAATCTGGGTGCAATTCAAGAAATACTGACTTTCAGGAATATATGACCTAAAACTTTAGTTTTCCTGTTGAAGAGAATCTTAAAAATTAAGGAGGAAAACAGCTTGGCAGCTCCTCAGAAAATTAAACATAGAATTACATATCACTCAACAATTCCATGCCTAGATGTATACCTAAGAGAATTAAAAACAGGTACTCAAACAAATACATGTACATGCGTGTTAATAGCGGCATTATTCCTAATGGCCAAAAGATAGATGGTGCAAATTTCCATCAATGGATGAAAAGACAAATTGCAGTATATAAATACAATGGAATATTATTCAGTCATATTCACATATTATATGATCGCATTGATATGAAATATAAACAATAGGTAAATCTATAAAGACTGATGCAGATTGGCAGTTACTGAGGGCTGGTAATGGGAAGCAACTACCTAATGGGTACAAGGTGATGAAAAAGTTTTGGAACTAGATGGAAGCGATGGTTTCACAACATTGCAATGTACTAAATGCCACTGAATTAATTATTCACTTTAAAATGGTTAATGTTATGTTTTGTGAATTTCACCTAAAAAGAAAAAAAAAACCTCCCAGAAAAAAAAAAGTTAAGGAATGAAGACTCAAGGCCATTCCAACTTAAAATATGGTTCAGAAAAATACGCGTAAGAGGCATTGGACAGTCAGAATTTGATATAAATGAACACATGATAAGATTAGGATACAGAGAACAGGAGTGAGCCCAACAGCAAGCATAAGAACAACAGACTTCTGTAGAAAGACAAAATCCAATAAAAGCAAACCCTCCCAAAGGCAAACTTAGGAGCTCTTTTTAAACAAACAAAATATAAATAGTAGAAATGTTTTTAAAAATGTATATTATTGAACCAATTACCTAGTAAAGCTCCTAATTTGAATTTTTATTGATAATAAGTGATTCATTTATAATTAGTTAATTAAATTATATAATTATTTTTAAATGTATGGTACAATTCAAAGAGTTCAAAATACACTCCCTCAATCTTGTTTACAGTAGAGTTTTGCTTCATATGCCCCATTTTCAGAAAGCAATGCAAAGGAAACTTTCAATCTGTCCTTGGCCTATTGTCAAAAGAATTCTATATAAGTTAGGTTTAAATATTTTTAGCAGACAAAACAAAGAACCATATCAGAATCAGGGATATGGAGCAACTCCTACATACAAAAAGAGGACTATAAAAGTCCACATTGAGGTCCAAGTTATAGAGATGGCGTGATATAGTTATTTCAAATAATTTTAATGATTAGGGTAAGTTAATCTGAAAAAAGGAGAAAAGCAATTTGAAAAAATGGAGACTATGTTGAGTACAATATAGAGGGATAAGAGAGCAAATAGAAAAAGAAATGGAAAGTGTTCAGGAAGCAATTACCGCTCTCCCAGGGTTCTGTGAATGATCTAACAGTAGGTGCCCCTGGAGTGGAAAGGGGCGACTGTGAGAGAATAGGACCTGGGGGGAAGTAATCAGAGATAAGAATAACGAGTATCAGAGGCCCAAGATACAGAATAGAGAGAGAGAGGATGACAAAGTTTACAGCCTGAACTTCAAAGACATTACACAATGAGAAAGCAAGCTGAAGCTGAGAATTAAATGAAGGGTCTGCTCACAAATATTATGAAAATGTAAGATGATGGAATACAAGCTCACTGAAGGAGGCAGCAAGGGCGGGTGAGAGAAAACCTAGGAATGATGTGCAAAATGCAATAGCATTATCAAAAGCATAAATGAATTTTTAGCCTTCATGTTCAAATGTATAGATATGAAAGTTGAATAAATGCTGCAGTTAGGAATATAATTCTCAGAAGAAACAATTTTGGAAAAACCACAGTCTCATTTAAACTGCAAAATAGAAAATTAGTTCCCGGCAGCCAGGGATGCACTGGGGCCACCTTCCCTTCCAGAAGTTTCAAGGAGATGCAGTTAATAGAAAACAGGTAAACTTTGCTGTTGAAAAAAAAAGAAAGAAAGAAACTAAAACAGATAAACTTAGAGTCTCTCCCAAACACTATGTATTTAAGGAAATACTAAACAAATAACACAAAGTAAACATTGGAAATAAAATAGCTAATGAAAATGATACAATAAAAAAGTTCTTATGCTATACTTACACTTAGACACAAATGTGGAAATTGAGAAACATATTTAATCACTTGATTATACCAGAAACAGTTCTGCTATCTCACATTCCCCTTACAAAATACTTATTTGTTCGCACTTATGTGTAAATATGATGTCAAGACAAGTGTTTTGTCTTTAATTAGTGTTTTAAATGTCAGATGTTACAGTTTTATATATAACTTTGTCTCTTTCTAGCTGTGCCACTTAATATTCTTCTGTCTCAATTTTCTCATCTGTGGAAAGGAGCTGATGGCACCGGCAGTATATACTATGCCATGCATCATTGTCATCAAAAGGATGATATGAGATAATGTTGTGATATAATTTGCAATTTGCGAGACACTATATTAATTTTAATTTTGTTGTCATAATTATTATTATTATTTGTCATTAATGGTCATATTGCCCGTAAGCCTCATTCAAATAACATGGAAAAGGGGGGAGATGGGTTCTAGTCAAAAATAATATAAAGTTTATTTGGTATAGACTAAACATAATGCAAGAGAAAATGACAAGCTCACTTTTTTCCTACAGGTTTTTAAAAATTAAATGTTATATTTTATTAATAACCATATTTTGTCAGAAAAGAGGAAATATGCACATTTAAAAATACTTCAAACAGAAATTAGGCTAGCATAATTAGTGTGAATTATCAAAATACCAGCATATAAGAGTATATGTGTCTTATTCTAAAAACCAGGTGTTTAAATAAGATAAAACTGCCTCCTGAATTAATAGGGGGATGTGCGTTATGCTTTTAAAATGTAGACAAGATAGTTTCTAATTGCTTTTCCATAGGTACCAAGTTTTTATATTTTATAAAAATGTTTCATTAGAATTATCAACGTAATGCGGACATTTGTGTGCATTTTATCCCTTCTCAATGCATCTTGGGCCGTAAAACAGGAAATTTAAATATCATTCTAGTGTAGAATATTAGTTGGGAAAATGCTAACCAAAATGGAAGGAAGAAATTTCTTTCAGAATCTTGAGTTTAGCAAAGAAATTTCTGCATCAATTTTGAAGTCTAGGAAAGGCATGGAAAGATGGAACAAGGTCCTGAAAGAGGCAGAAGGTGACCAGCCCAAGGAATAGATAAAGGGTTTGGCCTTAAACTGGTGAAGGGAACACCTCAGCCTCTGAGACAGGGTGAGAGGAACTGAATACAGGTATGAATGCAAATGGTTAGTAGGTAGAGGGTCAGAACTTAAGAAAGGTCATGTTCAATGACCTCAATTTTCTTGATTAATTGGGAGGCCAGATTGTCTGCTGAGAGTGGGGTGGGCAAGTGCAGGTAGGGGGAGCTAAAATTAAAAGCAAAACCAAATGAAGCATTCATTATTGTCACAGACTCGGCCTGGGAATAATGCTAAGAAATACTAAACACTTATTATTTTTTCTTTTTACATCTTTTCCCAAAGATATAAAAGGACATAATCTAGAATCCTAAATTTTTTGTGTGACTATCAGACTATCCTTTAGTCTTCCATGTTGCTTTGACACTTTCTTTTATGAATATTTTTCCCTAAATTGTCAGAGATACACATATGTTTTGCTCTGGCTGAAAAACCAACACATCAATTTCCAATTCTCCCAGGTTTCCCACACTTGCAAAAATTGGTTCTCCGCAGATTGATAAGAAAAGTCATTTTCCAGGGCTCCATATTTGTACGAGGCTGTCTCTTAGCAATAACATCATTATGAAACCTTGGTTCCTACTGAATATCTTAGTCTCTGAAGATAGCATCCTGAAGAAAATGCCTGTAATTTCTAATGACTACAGTGTTCCAAAGGAAGATTTGAGCGTGAAGTCAATTTGCTCTGCTCCTTCAGTTTGTCAGGAAACAATTTCAGGATCTTGTTCCTTCCATTTTCGCTAAAAAATTTGTTAGATTAAAAAAAAGGTCTGAGCATCTTGCCAACAAAACTTACCTGTCTGATTAATAATAATAAGTATTTCAAACATCCTCAAGCATCAACAGTCAAATGTGGACTTAGAAAGGGAGCCCAGAAGGCTGGGCAAGGTGACTGATGCTTGTAATCCTAGCACTCTGGGAGGCCAAGGTGGGAAGATCACTTGAGGTCAGGAGTTCAAGACCAGCTTGAGAAAGAACGAGACTCTTGTCTCTACTAAAAATAGAAAAAATTAGCCAAGCATAGTGGTGACAGAACGAGACTCTTTCCCAAAGAAAACAACAACAACAACAACAACAACAAAAACGAAAGGCAACCCAAGTCTCAGTCCACAAAACATAAATGTGTCAAACCACAGGAAAGTGGTTTACTTACTTTAGGCTAAGCCCTTTAGGTGTATCCAAGATGATTGTATCAGTTTATGTTTAAGATCCAGGCAAACAAGATGTTAAAACCACAAAAGAAGTCTGTTCCCAACTCTACTGGGGAGTTCTCTTGTGTCTTTGATCAATCTTCATGAAATCCTGGAAGAGTTTTTCAAAACAGTTGGTGCAGAAATTATTGTTATTATTATTATTGACAAAGTCTCACTGTGTTGCCCAGGCTAGAGGGTGGTGGCATCCGCCTAGCTCACAGCAATCCCAAACTCTTGTGCTCAAGCAATCCTCTTGCCTCAGCCTCCTAGATAGCTGGGACTGTAGGCGCACGCCACCATGTCAGGCTAATTTTTTATATTTTTAGTTGCCCAGCTAATTTCTTTCTATTTTCAGTAGAGACAGGGTCTTGCTCTTGCTGAGGCTAGTCTCCAACTCCTGACCTCAAGTGATCTTCCCGCCTTGACCTCCCAGAGTGCTAGGATTACAGGCGTGAGCCATTGTGCCTGTCCAACAAGAAGGATTTTGGACTCCTGGGGCTGAAATACATGTGAAACTATTGAACTTAAATACCACGTAGGCAAGAAGATAGGAGAATATATGCCACGGGAACCTGACTCATACTGAAAGCACAGTTTCATCACTCATCTCCATTTATAGCCAATTCACATGGAAAATCAAATTTCTGGGTTGTATGGACTGCAATGATAAAGCCCTAACTGGATGGCTAGGATAAAGGAAATGATGAAGCTGCACGATAGCCTAGAAATAGCCAGGATTGATTCAAAGAGATGAAAGATCAATTAGTTAGAGCACAGCCTGTCTTCTTACGAACACTCGGCTGTGCCGTAGCTGGTCCTCCACGTATCCGAGCCCTGGGAATCTACAGTTTGATAGCGTGCATTGACCTTGGACCCAGCCAAATGTGAGCACCCAAGGAGAGGCAAACTAGATGTTATGATCGGATTTAAGCACACTTGCTGAGTCACTATCCAACCATCCAATTCTTAATCATCGTAGTTCATCAATCAGAGGGGAAAATGCACAAAAGAGACTGTTGCTCTGAGTCACTTTGTGTCACCCTGGGCAAAAGCCAATGTAACCAAAGATAGAAGTTCTGCTTTGGTCATTACAAAATAAGATCCCTTTGTCTGTTAATAATAGGATATCAGTGTCAATTTCCTGATTTTAATAATATGTTATGATTATGTAAAATGCTATCATTGGGGAAAGCTGGGTGGAGGATATATAGGAACTGTTGGGCAATTTATGAGTTTTATGTAAAAAGTTTTTAAAATCAACCAAAACAAAACATAAAGATCCTCCTGCATAAAAATTTGTCTCACTCTGTCTCCAGTGACCAATTAGTCAGAAAAGGATCATCTGCGTTATCCGCAGAGGACACAGCTTCCCCTCTACCCTTGTTCCAGGAGATTTTCACCTACTTACTTACTGCTTCAAGGTGGTAGTAATAGAGGTGTGAGGAGGGGTCCCAGCTGCACAGGTGCAATATTACACAGGCATGTTGTATTAAACATTTGTGTTTAATGGGGAAACAAAGTCCTTCAATGGGGAAACAAAGTCCTGAAAGTTCATGGGCTTTGTTTATGAGGGATTGGTGTAGCTGGGCCTAGGCTGAGAACACCTGAGCACACAATTTACATCCCTTAGCTGAAGTGGGTTCCTGGGGGACAAGTCCAGGGACCAGCATACGTCTTCAGTGTCAGGGAGAGAGGGAAGGACAATTTGACAGCCCTTCTACCTCCTCCATTTATGCCCCACTGCCCCATCTCTACTCCTGCCAGCCAGACAAAACCAGCTCAGGCCTCATTGGCTCAACCATCCACTGGAGACCAACTAGAACATGTTCTTTTCTGAACTGGGTAATAATGCAGACTGATTAGGATCCCAGGTAACCCCATTGCCCAGTTCTCCAGCCCTACCCCTACATATGCCAGGTCCTTCTCCAAGGCTCATTTTTTAAATTTCCCACCAGACTAAAGCAAGACCCTGTTATTAGACAATGTCTAACTGCACCTTTAATTTTTTTATTTGGCCTAATCACCTGTTTGTGATTATTCCATTTTAAATTACTGTACCTCAGGGGCTTGGGTCACCTGTTATACATGACCAGTTCATCAAAGGTACGTAGCAGAAATCAATAGCACTATGCTTGTTAGCCAGCTGCACAGATTGGCCAGTTCAGACACCAGTCCTGAGCCTCCAGAAATATGCAAGAGAGATTAACAGGAGAGGTAAGCATCCTCATGTCCATATGTATCTGACTCCCACAATGTTTCTACTGCTTAGTTACCATGTGTGACTGACATAGGAGAGATCTCAGATGGTCTGTGAGTAATGCATTGGAGGAGAGGCCCATAAATACACTGGCCACATTAATTCTTGACTTTGGCAGTGGTATTGAGAAGTGTTGGGTGAGCATGAGGGATACAAACCAGAGATAACCTGAGATGGGAGGAGACAGAAGAAGCAAAAGGTAAGAAACAGAAGGGAAATGTAGGCATAATATTAAGTTGAACCATATGAAATAGCAATTTGCTAGATCAAAAATGGAATATCAGCAATTTCATAGTGTAGAGATTTGGTATAGCCTCATTTATGATGTACTTCAAGAAATAAATGAGCTAAGTCAGTCATTGATTAGTTCATTCATTCACTTAGTCATTCATTTAATAATGATCTATTGATCTTCTACCATGGGTCAGGTACTGTTCTAGGCACTAGTATGCAGCAGTAGGCAGGGCATCCAAAAATCTCTGCCTTCACAGAAGTGACATTCTGGTGGAGAAAGACTAAACAAATTATAGATATTTGTGTGTATACCTATGTACATGTATATATATGTTATAAATATGTATACACACAAAAGCATTGATTATATATAGCATGTTAATAATATATATGTACATATAGTATTACTATTTTCATAGTAATACTATCTTACATCAAACATTTTATATATATGTATATGCATATATAGTATGTATGTATATATGTATATAGATAGTAGATAGTAATATGTACTACGAAGAAAAATAAGCAGGAAAGAAAGATAGGAAGTACAGGAGGTATAGTATATAGTTGTAAATAAGGTGTTAAAGTTTTTATTGATAAGTTGTCCTTTGAGTAAAGCCTTAAAGGAGATAATGGAGTAAACCATAAGGATATCTGTAAGAAGAATGCTCCAGGAAGAGGGGTTAGCAAAAACATCAAGGTAGCAGCAGTGGAATGAGCAAAGGGGCGAGGACTCGGTGGAGTCAAAGAGGTCTTAGGAGCCATGTCACATAGGGCATTGTCAGGCTTTTGACTTTTACTCTGAGGGACAAGGAAGCCACTAGAGGGCTTTGAGCAGATGAGAACTATGCTCTGACATACATTTTTAAAGAATCACTCTGGCTGTTCCAATGAGAATAGGAACAACATGGAAGCAGGGAGACGAATCAGACAACTATTATGGAAATTCAGAGGAGAGAGAGTGGTGGTGATGGAGATGGTAAGAAGGGATCATATTTGAGGCGTATTTTAAGGATAGAATAAATAGAGCTTGCTGAAAGATTGGACAGGGCATGTGAGATAGAGAGACAGAAGGGTCAAGGAAGACTGTGAAGGTTTTTGGACTGAACAACTGGAAAAATAAAAAACCTGAAAGAATATGTCTGAGCATGGTGGCACATGCCTGTAGTCCCAGCTACTCAGGAGGTTGAGGTAAGAGGATCACTTGAGCCCAGGAGTTAGTGGCCAGCCTGGGCAACATAGAGAGACCACTGTCTCTACAAAACAAACAAAATCTGAATGAATAAAATAGGGAAAACTGCAGTAGAAGTAATTAGGGTCCAGGTGTGGGAAAATGAAATATGAAGAGTTCTGTTTAGGTTGTGCTAGATTTGAGACGTCTATTAGACATATAAAGGCGGTAATATGGTAATATTCATTCCACAGCCCAGGTCATAAACATTTTCATATATTTGTTACATATTAAATTATTAATTTGTATATGATTATTAAATATAATTTTAAGCATCCTCAAATGATTGCTTGGGCGGTTATATCAATACCTAGCTGTTTAAAGTTACCTTTATTTTTATGTTAGCCCAAATGTTAACATACTCTTTTCTCAAAGGAACAGGAATTTTAACAATTGACCGCAAAGTGTTACACAAAAGAATAAGCAAAGGTCAAATTTGATCCAACTTATTTTGCATGTTAATCACACAATTTAAAAAGTTTTGCATTAAAAAATTATAAACATATTCATTTTTATCCACACGTACATGAGAAATAAAATTCGACTTACTCCTAATTTTTTAAAATTCATGAGCTTCTATCTAGTGTTCAGTCATGCAGGACTGTAATTTGCTACTCTTATGTTCTCTTTATTTTTTCCAAAGTTCAGCTTCTTTGACTCTTTGGTGTCAGAACAAATGTGTCCAGAGTCTTCCAAAAACACGTACGTCATCCCTTTTTGTGTCACAGAGTCCCAGACAAGTCAGGATCTAAGCCCAGGGCATTCAGAACACAGGTTGTGTGTAAGTGGGTCATAGTAATCATCATTACTGTGGATCAGAGACAAATGGATATGCAAAGCAGAAATATAGCTATGTGCATGTTATTTCTGTGATTGAACTGGTTTAACTTGGACATTTTATTACATCTATCATTTCTTTCAACAGCCTTTAGGGAAACAATAAAAATACCTTGGATTTCAATTAGCAGCAGAAATTCTTGGATGGTGAAAAGAATGAAAAAAGAAATGAGGGAAAGATGCAGTTCAGGATAATAATAGAACACAGGTGCTCTGGGACTTACCATGAGGTTGTGTTCTGATAAACTCATCATAAATTGAAATATTGTTAGGTCAAAACTCCATTTAATACACCTAACTTACCAAATACCACTGCTCAGCCTAGCCTATCTTAAACATGTTCAGAATACTTCTATTAGCCTACAGTTGGGCCAAATCATCTAACACAAAGCCTATTTTGTAATAAAAGTGCTGGATACCTCATGTAATTTATTAAATACTGTACTGAAAGTGAAAAAAAGAATGGTTGTATGGGCATTCCAAATACAGTTTCAACTGAATGCTTTTGTACCACTGTAAAGTTGAAAAGTTGTAAGACGAACCATCTAAATAGGGGACTGTCTGTATTTTAAAAAAGAAAAAGGAAGAATGAAAGGAAAGAAGGAACAAATGGGGCACTCTCCCAAAATCAGGCTTGCATTTATTATATTTGCCTCAGTTTCCCCTACCTCCCATTTTGTAGCCACTGTTGTGCTAAGTAGTTTTTTGACTCTGATTAGGCTGACTTCGTGATTTTTGTTCCCTCCATTCCCTCCTCTGCCCACTTTTTTCCTATTACCCCTCAGAGAGCTTTGAAACAAGTAGGCATGCCTATTAACCTAAACTTTTTTTTTTTATCTGCTTAAACAACAGAAATTTATTTCTTACAATTATGAAGGCTGGGAAATTCAAGATCAAGGTGCCGGCCACTTTGGTTTCTGGTGAGAACTCTCTTCCTGGCTTGCGGAAGGCCATCTTCTTACTGTGTCCTCACATGTTGAGGTTGGGAGTGGGGAAAAAGAGAACCTAAACACAATATTTTAACCTAAGTAAAAAAAAAAAAAAAACAGAGTGAGTAACTGGTTACACAATTAATAGGATACTCCATTTTATCTCAAGATTACCAAGAAATCCTTTCCAATACCTCCTTAGGAAGTAACGAATTCCTCTTAGTCAGCTAAAACAATAATAAATCCACAATCTTATGCTTGGCCTGTTATATGAGAGAATAAAGTGTTTGAATAGGGAAGGCTACAGATTGGTATTTTTAAATTAAATTAAATTATCCAGAAAATTATGCAAGTCTTCATACCATTCCACTAATATATACAGTGACCGAGAGAAAGGCTTGTCTACAATGCTAACTTTTTATTCTGCTTAGGTGCAACCACTGAGCTTTCCTATGTTCTTTTTTTTTTTTTATCCTATGTTCTTTTTTAGTCACTAGTTTTAAAAGAAAAGTAAGCAAGGGGAAAAAAAGCTAGAAAGACGAAGGAAAGATGAGTGATTTGAACATCACAAACCCCAGAGCCCTGTTAAAAAGTATTTGTACTTTAAAAAATCTTTTTTGCTGAAAGCTTTTTCGGGAGAAATAAATTATACTGACTCTATATAAATAAAAGCAGAAAGAGCAAAGACGAACATGAACATATATTACCAATGCCATTCATCAAATATAGTTGACACTTCAATCTAATCCAGCAAATGAAAACACAGAAGTTTATAGAGTTATAGGAAGTAAGCAATTTAAACATACCAGGGCACAAGGTCATCTAACAACACAACTAGGAAGATGTTCCTTTTTCTTTTCTCTTTGTCTCCCTTTCATCCTTTTGAAGCTCTCAAACACTGATTGATAATCCATCTTTCTCACAGGGTGAGGTGATCTTTAAATCAGATAATTGATAGTTGTAGTCCAAATGTTCTTAACACGTCCACCTTCCTCTAATGTCATAAAATAAAAGGACATTTCATGCATTTCATACTATCATTAGGGTGCCAGGTTTCTATTTCCATAATAAAGTAATACATTTCTTAACTAATTAGTTCATTAATTTTAAATGTGATTCCCAGTAAAAACTCTTTGAGATAGTTAATCTTTCTTAAAAGTGTGTGAGGTTGTAAAAAACAGTTCTCAGAGTCCCGTCAGCACCAATCACGAAGAGGCTGAGTGGGGTGAGGAAATACAGAGCTGCAAAAACACATCTCATTTGTTTTTTGAAAGCAAACCTCCAAGGCCGCTTTACAACCAGAAATCATATCCATGTCATGCGGATGCTGTGGTAAACTTTACGGTTCCAATTAGGAACGGACAGTTTTCAATGCACTGCTCAAACACTTTGCCAGTCTATATGTAAATACTTCACTAAAACCACTGAACGGTGATGGAGTTCAATATTAATATCGCAAATTAAAGATGACATCTGAATGCCTACTATCCAGAAGAGCGATCAGAGCTCATGGCAAGGCAATAATCGGTGGCTTAAGCAACTTTCAAGCACCATGGGGGAAAAAACAAATGTGATGGAGCTTGGAAATTGCACTGGTGCATGAAGAACATACCATATTAAAGAGCAACTGCTGATTGACCTGGTGATGAAGTGGAGGATATGACCATATGCTTCCATAAAGGACATTTGGAAATGGCTTTGAGATTATCCCCTGAGAGCTCATGACTATTACCTGGTGTATTCCCATTAATTGACAATGTAAACTTTATCTGTAACAGTGAAATAAGCTGTCAAAATAACTGCCTGTCCTCCTGGGAGGAAAAAAATTACCTGAATAATTATCACGCCTAGCATATTTTCCAGACGGAAATATCAAAGGGTTTTGCTGACTGGATTTCCCATATGTATTGTAGTCACTGCCTTGGAAAGAGGAATAGTTTCAACTTCTTTACTCAGATCATTTGGATAGGGAAATAGTACGTTAAAGTGGGAATAAGAATATAAAGTTATAGGAGAGGTAAGAGATGAATCAATGAAGAGTTTATAATCTCAGCACAGGGCCCTTTGCCATATGCTAAGAATACTGTTCTGGGCCTGCTTCCTTTGGTAAAATAATGTTATTACTTATAGAAACCAATAATAAAGAGTGTGTAAAGAACGTTGCCCCAGGAGTGATGACCAAATCCAATCTCTGCAAAGGAAGCTATGCAGTTCCCAAGACACTACACTACCGTTTCTTCCTTTCTGTTAGAAAAATGCCAAGAAGGAAGGATGCACATAGATGTAAACAAATGTTACTTCCCTGTGACAGTGTGTGCAGTGGTTACAAGAGCAGGCTCTGGAGTCCAGCAGCTGGAGCTCAAATCCCAGCTCTGCCACCTACAAGCTGTGTGGCCTTGGGCCGGTTACTTAACCTATCTGTGCTTCGGCATTCCTCTGTAAAATGTGGCTACCTCACAGGCTAGCGCCTGTTATATGCTCTATGGCTACTACCTCTTATTATTTTCCTGGCCCTAGAACAGTCTAGGGACATGTTTAGAGAGTAAATTAAGAGTTGCTCTAGCCTCAGTTCATCCAGTTTCCTCTCTCTAGTTCAAAAAGTGAGAAGGGGATTTCTCTCATAACTCCCTTTGTCTGTGTTTCTCCTGGCTCTGCTGAAGAATGCATGGGCTTACTGCCTCTGCTGAACCTGGACCCCAGAAAGGATGTCACTATGCAGACACATTCTCTACCTGGGGAAGAGATCTGGGCAGCGGGTCCCGGCCATAGCACCACTTGCTCCTACTTTCTTTCTTTGTACTTTGTCTTCCCACAAGTTGTTCTGTTTCCAAGCACAGGGAGATAGACCCAGCACCATGCAGAGGAGCTATCTCACTGCGGACACCTGTCCCCTCCATCCCCCATAATTAACAAAAGCACCAGACCCCTGATGCCAGATGGCACCGACTACTCTGGTTTCCTGAGATCTGCTAAATAAACAATTTGCCCTGGAATCCTTGTCTTGAGGTCTGCTTCTGGAGAAACCAAAACTAAGACGTTCAGTCATCATTTTTTTCTGGTGGTATTACTAGGGCCTAAAATAGGTTCGAGAACTGCAGTGGTCACCCTGTCTTGGCTGTTACAGATACTGCATCGGCAGCAGCCAGGCAGACACCTGTCAGCAGGTGAACAAAAGGAGAAATGACCATACATGTTTGCATCTTAGGCTAATCCTTCTGACTTTTATTTATAGCCTCCTCTTTTTCTGAGATTCTTTTGTTCCAAGAGGCCTCAAACTAGGATTTTAGAAGAAAAGAAACAGGATATGGAGTGGGTCCAAAGAGAATGCTGCTTTCTACTATAATTGCTGTGAGTGTAGAGACAGACTATGAAGAGCAGGTGCCACATCAGGTTGAGATTTTCTCACCTGCACTTTTGGAGGCTGCCACAAATGGAAGGATGTGACATGAGGGCAAACTCACTGCAACAATCATCTCCCACAACTGTACAATCCATAATAGCTTTAATAGTGAAAGCAAACAATAATAAAGGCACATTACTTTGGCTCTATGAGATCAAACAATGCTCAGGTTGATGGAGGGTACGCTTTAATGTCTCCTGAAAAGTCCATATTTCTGGATATCACTGAACTACCAAGACTTTTCCTAAGGGAAGGTTAAAAAAATAATTGTGGTTTCAGCTTCTATTTCAAAAGGAGAACAAACTGTTATTTAAGTTCTCTGAGAGAACAACAGAGACACTGACTACAGACAGTAGCTCTGACCCATTGTATAACAGAAGCAAAATACAGTTGGGCTGCCCATTAAAACCCTGCCCTGAATTCAGGAGTTGTTGGAGTGGGTAGGACAGGCAGGAGGTATTATTATTTTTTAGTGGCTACTTCAATAGAGATGTTCACACCAGCATTGTTCTTGGAGAGAAAGCTTTTATTCTGTAAGATACTCGTCACACTCCAATTAAAAACAGAGTTTATTGTTAAGGGATAGTAGAATATTGGTTTCCTTCCACCTGTATTTTTGTCTATTGTTGAAAATCTTACATAAAGAAAAACTTAGAGGCTGAGAAGAGCTTTTTATGAGTCCAGGATAGGGAATATTGCCACTTTAAAAAAATACCATTTCTGAGAGAAAGCAGAGGTGTCAGAGACAAAGAGAAAAAGAGGGAGATGTGTCAGTCCGTCAATAGTATTTATTGAACACTCATTGTGTGGGGAGAACACAAAGAGCATAATATACTTGGTACTTGTTCGCCAGCGGCTTGTAAACTCACGAAAGGACCAGCATTAACACAAGTAAACACTTTTAAAGCAGGTGTATAAGAAACCACACGACTAATTGTTAACTTTACAGAATTGCCTGTGAATGTGTGTTTAAAAGGTGCTTGAAAGTGAGAAATAGCCGTGGTAATGAAATCAGCGAATAAACGCCACTGAACACAGGAGAAATGATACAAGCATACAAATTATCCTGTAGCACTTTTGTCTTTCAGTTGACTCTTCTCTGAGTGTAAATCAGAAGTGGAAATATAATATAGGGTACCTTTCTTGTCATTGGGATGCCGGAAAACTGGCATCTCACAATGTCTGATAGCTAATGCCTCAAAGATATGCATCACATGTATTACTGTTCCACCTCCTGGAAGTGATTTGACTTGAAAATGCAATGACAGGGAGCCATATTGGGGAACAGAAATTGTTTACATAATTGCTTGGGCTGTTGGTGAATCTAGGCCTTCATTTAGAATTCATTATTTTATAAACTGCACAAAGGGATTTCCAAGTTGTCAAGCTTAGTTTGTAAAAAATAAAATAAAAAGATATGATAAAATGTCTGGCACAAGCATTTCTGACTTTAATTTTTTTTGCCTCCATCCTATTCATCTTCCCAGTCATAGCGGGTACTCCATCAGCTGTGATAGCTGCTATTTTCTCTGGATTTAGATCAAACAACCTCAGAACATCCATCAGGGCCATTTTTACATCCTTTCTCCTTTGATGCCAAACCCCAAAGATTCCCCATCATGTACAGTCTGCAAGTTGTTGGACTGACAAGCATTAGTAACCTTGGAATGTCACCCAGACACCAGCTTTCATCCTGGAGGAGGCTAATGAATTTTGCTGCAACCAACTTGGTCTTGAAATGATTTTTCTTTAGGTCACCTTTCATAGTTAAAATAGTTTGCTTTCTTACAGTTTACTTTTTGTCTGCTGAGTTAAAGTAGCAGAGAGAATTGAGCCCGAGGACAAGAGAGTCTGCAGACAAAATTCTTAATACTTGCTTTTAACATTGTGTATTTTTTTTAATCATGTAGGCAAAACTTTAATTTCTCACAATATCCTCATCTGCTAAATATGTGTATAAAAGTATAGTCCACAATTTAGGGTTTTCAACTTTTTAAGTATATGAGCCTGTTTAAAATACATATATGCTTTGTACTCTCATAATTTTCTGAAATAAAAAAATACATATATGTAATATACAAACATTTAATATGCTTTTAACATAAGTGTACACACATGCAAACACACACACACAGACTCCTGTGTGGAATTAATTATATATTTGGTGCACCTTAAAGGAAAATATGCACCTTAAAGAAAAATGCCATAAAGCTACTAATACAATTTTAAGCAAATTTGTATTTTATTAAGCACAGTAACAACTCTACATTCTCTTTCACAGGGTAACACAAACACATGTGAGACATTATCAATTGTCAATACAATTTTGGTTATGTATAAAATTGTGCCTGTTCTTCAAAATAACGAGCTCTGCAGGGTGACACAGATTTAAGAGCCACTGATCTAGGGCTACAATATCCAATAACTATTTCTAGGTCTATAATTTATTCATGTAGAGAAGATTGTTAACATGGACCAAGTGTTCAAACCCAAGATCCATGTATTTATGTAATTAATATTTGCTGAAGACTAACCACATGCATGTCACCCCTGTTCACCCAGCCATTATTGCTTGCTGCAGACTAGGCCCTCAAAATTTTGACTAAAAATAAATATATGTCACTTAAGTTTTCCTTCCTCTGTCCAATTGATGGCTACTAGTGGAGCTACCTGATTTACAGATATCTTCGCTGGCTCCTGCTCTCTTCATCACAATGCAGGCCTTTGGCCCCCTGAGAACCCCACCCAGGTACTGTATTTCTTTCTGTGTGTTCACAACACGTCTCACCTGTGCTGAGTCCTGTTCCTCACGCCAGTCGTGGTCCACAGATCCACTTGGGGGCGCCAGCGCCCACCATGAGAAGGCGCCCAGGGCTTCCAAGCAGCAAACGGGTCGTTTCAGAGGATTGTCACATTCCCTGATGACTTCTCATGCACGCTTCATCATGTTTGGTACAGGATAGGAGGAAATGCCCTCTTTCCCATTTTGTGTCACGCTTTATCAGCCAGATCCCAAGAGCAGACGTCTCTCCTTACCCCTCATAAAAGCAGCTCCCTCAGTTCGTCCTGCACCCACTGTTACACAGGGCTCTGAGGAGGATCTGAGAAATAGATATCTGAAATGTGTCCCACCCTGCTCTCTGCAATCTTTCCTCCCCCTCCATGTCCCATCCCCAGTACTACTACTTTTTTTCTGAGACAGTGTCTTGCTCTGTCACCCAGGTTAGAATGCAATGGCAGGATCATAGCTCTCTACAGACTCAAACTCCCGGACTCCAGTGATCCTCCTGCCTCAGCCTCCTGAGTAGCCAGGACCACAGGCACAGGCCACCATGCCCAGCTAAGTTTTTTTTTCTTGTTTTTTGTAGAGACGGGGTCTTGCTGTGTTGCCCGGGCTAGTCTCGAACAGTACTACTTCTTGAGTCAACTGCAGCAGTGCTTCTTGACACTTAATAAGCGTCAATCCCAGAGAACACGAGTGAAGGACCAAAGACTGTGAAACCAAGAAGGAAGAGCAGGCAAATCAAGGCAGAATTTAGTTGGTTACGACTGTGGGCTTCCTAGAACTCTATCCTGCTGGTACCTTGTGTGGCCAAAGGGAATAGTCCACCCAAGGGATCATAGGGAAAAGTATTTACCCATTGGCTCTAGGATTTGCCTTAGATCTCACTTGGCAGGTTTAGTGTTGCCCATTGGGAGGCAATTCTCTCCCACTCCTAGGGTCACAGGTGTCCAACACCACAGCAAGAGGAGTCCAGGGCAAGTTGTAAGAGCAGCAATGCTTTTAGCATAAAATAGGTCAAAGCTTGCACAAACCTGTTCACAAAAGCCACAGCTACAACAGGAAGCAAGGCTTGGAAGACATGAGGCTGATAGGTCCAAAACAGTTTTTGAGCAAGGTCTTTTACAAAAGAAATGTGTGGCCTTCTCTGCTACAGCAAGCGTTGTCATAAGGAAGTACTTGTCAATATGTCATGGTTTATATTTGCTTTTTCTTATGAAGCAGCTCATTTTCATAGACATTCCACTAACAGAAATGAATTTACTTCCTGGATTTTATGTAAGTGATATGTCATCAACATTGAAGAAAGGGAAACTTTCTAGTCTGATTTTAATCTGGCTAGATTTTAATCTTTATTGTTTACTATAACTATCCACAGGGCCACCCCTACCTTGGAGGGGAGAGGAGGGAGGCAAATACATTTTTAAAGTGCTACTGTGTATATAAACAACTTGAGTCACCCCAAATCAGTTTGTTAGCACCATTTTGATGGCCCATCTCATACAATCCAGGAAAAGAAATACTAAGCCTCCAGCAAGAATGATTAAATCACTAGGTTGCCCTTTGAGAACTGGGAACTGGCCACATGGCCCTAGGACAACCCTATAGATGTGAGACTTGGAACTCCTCAGAGCATCTGGCTGACCCCATGTTTGAGGGGTGGGGGAAAAAAGATTGGTGAGCAGGACCCCCATGGGTCCTGGTCCAGCTCAGAGCACCCCACTGGGGTGGCACTGCTGCTCTGCCTGGCACCAACCACCAGAAGAGGACTTAGAAAACTTTGAGGAAGTTACTCCAAAACACAAGGGAAGAGAGGAGGGCGGGCCTGGGTCCTCCCCTTTACCACCATGCCTCTGTCCCTGCACAGGGCCCAGAGCTGGGGCCTTTTTGCCTGGGTCTAAGAGCAGAACTACTTTTCTTAGTCACCTGCTTTTTCAAAAGCATCTTTTCTAGAGGCCAACTCACTGTTATTCTGACGGAATAAATACTTAGAGGAATGGACTTTTCCTTTGTGTGCTAATGTCGAGCGTTTACAAATTGGGCTTTAAGCAGTGTAGAAATGTGTATAGATATTGGAGACCTGTTTTTATCAGCAATACAACCAAGGGGCAACTCATTAGCAGTATTAAAAAGCCATCTTCATGCTTTATATATTACTCCCCAGACATTCATATTGCACTTCGAATGTACTTCTTGTTTGAGCAGAATGGAACTTGCCTCATTTTCATTTGATCTGTAGTAGAATCTATAGGTAACACTGTATATTTTCTTCCTCCCTTCATTTTTAAAGGTGCCTCTTTATTATTTAGCACCTGGTTAATGTTTCTTACAACCCATGTTTATATCCTAGATTCTATAGAAAACAACACGATCAAGGTCACATAGTGCAGACATTGTCACACATACCCTTTCTTAAGAAGACAGCATTAATGCTGCTGTTACTGTTGAACTGTTCCAATTTCCATGAGGTTAACATATAAAAATGTATTATTCATGAAAGAAAATACATTTCATATATTTCACCAATTGTTATTATTGTTCTAGAGGGGGAAATAAATGAAAATGGTGGTAGTTGTAGAAATGCATCCTTATTCAGGACTTAATATACACCACCAATTTAGACTACTTACCTTCTTCAACTTTAAGCCTTCCATTAAACTGCAAAGCTTGATGTCAGCTAAACTCTATAAATGTTAATTTAAGGTCAAGGTGCTCCTGGGAAGCAATTGAATGCTTAGAGCAGAGCCCAAGAAAACTTCTTTTCAAAGATTTATGGGATGATATGGCTCCTTTCTGAAAAATAGGAACTCTATTTCTACTTTTTCCAATCACTTTCTATTTCAAGCTCTAGGACACACTTTCCTTTATAGATCTTTCTGTGATATTTAATGGCATTCTGGAGATGTTAAAATGCAAATTTTTTCCATGTGTAATGTATAGTGTATCTCCAATTTAAACTTCATTTAGTAATGCCAAATGCTTTGTATAGTGAGGAATGACTCATCCATAACTCAGGAGCACCTTCATCCATAAAGATGGCCAAAACACAGATGCATCATTTTCAATATCCAAATTATCATAAGACAAGGATTTTAGCCAATAACTGCTTTTTTCTGAAACTAAATCACATTCCAAAATGCATTTAAGGTTTGGTTCAAAGAGACCCAGGGTCCAGTTTTCTCTGTTGCCTAAATGACTGTATGGAATAAAAGTGAACACACGGGAATCTAAAAATGTCCCTCATTTTTAGGCAACCAAAGTTTCTTTCAACGGGGATCGGAATCTTTTTTGGAGGGTGGGGCTCAGGAAGAACAGCATAGTTTATCATTTGGTTGGACGCTATGAGCTCACTTCACTCCATGCATGAATGTGAGGGGCTGACAGCCAAGTCTCACAAGGAGAGGGGAACATTACCACTGTATCCATATCTCTCTCCAAGATAAGGAGTAGATAAGGCCAAAGTTTATTGTCAAGGAAGGTAGGTTTAGAGGGTTCCTTAAGCATTTTACATAACATTTTATATAACACACCATTTCTTAGACCAAGTGATAAAAGGCCAGCCAATATACAGGCTGTGCAGAGGTTTATTAGGTGGTTTGACACAACAGCTTTGTCTAGAAAGGGGTGATGTTGATTAGACAGAGCAATGAGATTTTTTTTCCTCTCTCAGGAATTTGAAAGTGAAATAAAAAACAGAGCTGAGCAATTAGCAAGGGGGTTGAAGGTGAAAGGATACACAGAGGAGGCCATTTGCAGAGGCCATTAGGCAGTAAAGGTTATAAATGAGCAGACACTCTAATAATGCCAGAGTCGTAAAGTAGAAAATGGGCATGTGGAAAGAAATTCCTCAGACACACAGGAGAGGGGAGTTAAGCTGTGCTAATCACAAAATACCAGAATCCAAAACCTTCTTCATGAGGCCCAGATACAAGCCTTTTCCTAATTCCCTGGGACTCTTGCTGTTCTCATGCCCTTATATCTTTTCACAATAAATTTCTTGTTAATCAAGGTAACTCAAGTTCTTTGCATGGTAACAACAAAGCAGGGCATGATGGTGGCTTTTGGAGCTGCCAGGTAATGCTTTGTCTAATGAACCCTTATCTTCTGATAGGGGATTCCTTCTAGCACATGCCCGACAAAAGGTTAAACAATGCAGACAGCAATGATCACTGCCTTCCTGAGAAAAGTACTGTCTAAATGGTGCCTCCTTTTTGGTGGGAAGGGGGTAACTGGAGGTTGGTGTGGATATGGCCTGCAATGGAAGGAAGCCAGATGGATCCAGAGTAACTACAACCCTGTGGGCCTAAGGGAAGAAAGTCAGTCCTACACTTACTATTAACACTCTCCCCTAGTTGATTCTGGGGGGCCTGGTTTTCAATACAAAAGCACATCTTGAGGCCTCTCTCTGGATTAGCTGAGTGTAGAAAAACGACTCCAAAATGAAACAGTCTCTTAGAATCCTTGGTATAACAGACTTGCCATGACTAGTGTTGGCCTCCCCTAGTAACTTGTTCTCTCAGGGAAATCTGGTCTAAAAGAAATAGAAATAAGAGGGACGAATGAAATTCCAATGAACTTAGCCAACCTTGCTTATGAGATGGTGGCATGTGGTAGAAAGTACTGGGGTAACAATTTGGAGCCTATCTGTGATGAAGAACATCTCACTTCACCTCTCTTGGCCTCAGCTTCTTCACAAGCAAAATTGGGTGGTGGGATTAAATAAACATTAAGACCCCAATTCTAAATGCTGAGGGTCTCTGATCTGTCTCTGACACCTCCATAAGTTAGGTTAGATCTCTGCTTTCCCTAGGAGAAACTCAGGGATGGAAAGGAACATTTTTCAGGTAAGAGCTTTGCAATTGTTTGCTTTTTGGCTTTTTTTTTTTTTCAGATGAGGTCTTGCTCTGTCTCCTAGGCTACAGTGCAGTGGGGTCTTCATAGCTCACAGCAACCTCAAACTCCTGAGCAGGAGCAATTCTCTTCCCTCAGCCTCCCAAGTAGCTGGGGCTACAGGTGAGCACCAAACATTTGACTAATTTTTCTATTTTTTGTCGAGATAGGGGTCTCACTCTTGCTCAAGCTGGTCTTGAACCCCTAGCCTCAAGTGATCCTCCTGCCTTAGACTCTGAAAACATTAGGATTACAGGCATAAGCCGCTGTGCCTGGCCAATTGTTGGCTTTAATTACTATTTAAGTCCATTTTCTGTTGCTATATCAGAATAACATAAACTGGACAATTTATTTAAAAAAAATTATTACAGTTCTGGAGGCTGGGAAGTCTAAGAGCATGATGCTGGCATCTGGTGAGGGCCTTCTTTTTGCATCAGAACATGATGAAGGGTGAGAGGGCAAGAGCATGCCAACTCAGATTTCTCTTCCTCTTCTTATAAAGCCACCAGTCCCTATCATGTGGGTCCCACCCTGATGACCTTTATCTAATTTTAATTATCTCCCAAAGGGCCCCCTTCAGATACCATCCACATATGAATTTGGGGATTAAGTTTCCAATACATGAAATTTTGGAGACACATTCAAACCACAGTAATTACCCTGCGGTAACTTCCAAGGTTGTGGATAGGTTCGTAAATATTGAACCATAGTCTGCCCAGACCCTATGATATTTTGGCCTAATTAAATGTATAAAATATTTGAGTATCAGTAAAGGTATAATTCTCTTTCATAAACTGTGCAAACAACAGCCTGTGAAACCATGTCTGTAAACCTGGCTCTCTGAGCCAGTATCCATCCTCAGTCCCCTGCCTGCTCAGTCTAACCCCTCTTGAGAAGGCTAGACCCTCCTTGTAATTCCCATCTGTCTCAGGTTTCTCTGAAAGGCTCATGCTCCAAGATGAAAGCACATTTGCTTATCGGCAGTTGTCTCAGTTTGGGAGTTCCCCTAGAAGCAAACCCTGAGATAAAGATTTGAGTTTATTTGGGTGGTGACCCTAGGAACCAATGAAGGGGTGTGTGTCAGGGAGACAGAAAAGGGAAGAAGCTAGGAAAGGTATGTCAGCAAGCAGGTTCCCACTACAGGCAGCCGGAGCCAGCTCCCTCAATCCCCATGAAAATGCTGGGAGCCAAGCCAGGATGTGTGCCTTGACGTTATCTCACTAAAGGGACAGTTATATAGCAATGCTGGTCAGTCTTTGCTTGAGGGTTGAAGAGGGGAGTCGATTCCTTGGCACTTCCCACCTATCCCACAGGCTACAAAGTGGGCTCTGGCAGCAAGAGAAAATTCAATGCAAAGAATTGCAGGTGCTACCAGTTGGAAGCTACTACAGCAGTAGGGGTAAGAAGACAGTATTGGGGAAGACGAGGTCTCTTCTTAGGATGCTGCAATTTTTGCACTTTTATGAGATTTGAAAGGGAGAAACAAAAGCCTGATTTCTCCATAAACTTGACTAAGTGGCCTTGTGTTCTAGCAGTCTGCTCCACCAGCTTTATGAAGCTTGCTGGACTCAGCTATTCTTGCTATGGAGGAATATTTTGCTGTATAACTGCAGCCTCAGTGTTGTACCCTGAAATCAGAATTTTGCTCAATTCAGAGAAAGAATCAAAGAGTCTGAGCCTTGATATTAGTCAGGGTTCTCCAGAGAAACAAAACCAATAGTACCGAGTTAGAGATAGAATAAGATGAATTACAAGAAATTGGCTCCCACAATCATGGAGGCTGAGAGGTCCCACAATCTGCCATCTGCAAACTGGAGAGCCACGAAAGCAGGTGAAGTAAATTCCCGTCTGAGCCTAACAGCCTGAGAACTAGGAGCATCAATGGTGTCAGTCCCACCAAGAGCAAGAGAAGACCAATGTCTCAGCTCAAGCAGTCAGAGAGAATGCTTGAGCATAATGAGAGAATTCAACCTTCTTCCACCTTTTTGTTCGATTTAGTCCCTAAACAGGTTAGATAATGCCCATCCACCTTGGGAACAACAGTCTGCTTTATTTAGCCCACCAATTCAAATGCTCTTCTCTTCCAGAAATGCTCTTGTACAGACATGCCAAGAATTCATGTCTGACCCGACTCCTGAGCATCCCATACCCCAGTCAAGTCAACATAAAATTAACCATCACATTGCCTGTAGGTAAGAAATAGTTCACAGATTATTTACTTATATATTCCCTCTTTTTGAAAAGGTCTGAGATAGATTTATCTTAATTACAGTTTTTTAGAGTTTGAAGAAACTTCCAAAGTTTCTGCAACGGTTACGCAACTGAGATGTGTAACATATAATTTGTACACTGACAGGGACAGGGATCTTACCTCCTCACATTTTTTCACAGCATTGTTCAAACATTTATTAGTTTACTCATCTATTAAACAAATTAAACAAACATGTAATTATCCTCTATATGTACTTGGAACCAGGGTAGATGCTGGCAATACAGTAATGAATAAGATAGGGTCCCCGCACTTAAGGAACTCTCCTCCTATAAAAAAGACGGAAAAGTAAACATCCAAGTGTAATACAGTGTGATGAGCTCATTGATTAGGTGCACACAGAGGCTGCCACATAGGAGTAGACCCACAGGAGGGATAACACTGAGACTTGGGGTATGTTGTGGACCAGAGGGAAGAAAAAATGAGATAATAAGGCTAAGGGCAGAATGGGAAGTGTGTGTGAGTGGATGCACATGGATGTGCACACAGTGTGTGTGTACATGCACATGGGCTCACGAGCACACACACGTGTGCTTCTCTTTTTATATGCCTATATGTGTGGATTTTGAGGGCAGGACCAGTGGTTTTAGGCAGTGAGAATTATATATGCAGAGGCTCAAGAGCCAGAAAGAAATGGTGACTTAGGAAAACTGCAAGTAGTTCATTGTAAATGGAGCTTAAGGTGACGAGCGATGAGAAGGTTAGAGACTGAAACAGGGGCCAGATTAAGGGTTTGGATTTTGTTTATCTGGTAATGAAAAGTTATGCAAAGCTTTATAGTGGGGGAAATTGGGTTTCCTTTCTGGAAATATTACTCTGGCTGCAATGTGGGTAAAAGAGTAGAAGCAGCAAAGCTGGAGGCAGGAAGACCAGGCCTGAGACAGTTGCAGAAGCTTAGATGAAAGATAATGGCATTTTGAATGAGGTAGTGGCAGTGAGGATGGAGGAGGTGTTCTTGGCACCCCTGAGCTGATACAGGCTGCCTTTCTCCATTTGCTCACTGCATACTATACATACCTTTATGGTTGCATTTATAATGACCTATTACAACTGTTTGTTTGCATGTCTATTTCTTCATAGGACAGTAAATTCCTTGAAGAGAATAAATGCTGTTTTCATCTTGTGTCTAGTCTGCCAGAGATCTGCCTGATGATACCTGGAATTTTACTAAATGTTTGTTGGAGAAACACTCATCCCTTGCACATTTCACCCACTTTTCTAGTTCTCCCACTTGGCAACTGTAAGGAACATATATAAACCCACTTTCTTGTTTTTTTTTTTTTTTTTTTTTTTTGAGACAGAGTTTCACTTTATTGCCCAGGCTAGAGTGAGTGCCGTGGCATCAGCCTAGCTCACAGCAACCTCAAACTCCTGGGCTCAAGCAATCCTGCTGCCTCAGCCTCCCAAGTAGCTGGGACTACAGGCATGCGCCACCATGCCCGGCTAATTTTTTTTTTTCTATATATATTAGTTGGCCAATTAATTTCTTTCTATTTGT
>VSMD01057342.1:0-21140 GCA_008750895.1 Mirza zaza | reverse complement strand
ACACACACACACATACATATACATATATTTCTTATTTTGGCTAAAGGAGAAAAAAAAACATGGGGAAAATAACATCTGCTATTAGCATACTAGATGTATGGTGAGATCAGGACCTTGCTTTTGAGTTAAAGAAAATGTCCTTGGAATCACACATTTAGCTACCATGTACTACCTTCTGCCTCTTAAAGTTCTTGATTATAAACATAGCCAGGGTAATTGAGGAGTTGGAATTGCTGGAGTCTGATTAATAAAATATTTGTTGATTCTTTGCTCCCACATTTTGCTTACCTTCTGAAGGGCAACAAAAGTTACGTGTGGTGGCAAAGTGAACATCCAGCACACTATTCTCTCTCCACCTCCCCATTATAAAAGCTGTCACTACATTTGCCTGGAAACTTATAAATAGAGATTTTATTTTGGGCTATAGTGTTTGTTTTAAACCTTTCAACTGTATACAGCTCAGTGATCTTCTCTACTCTTGAGTAAACCAAAGACGGCTCTGTGTGTGGGGAAAGCATAGCATATTATGGGTGACACATTCCGTGTTCTTTTAATTTCACATATCATAGAGCTGGTTACAAAAGGATGGCTTGATGATTTGAGGCCCTCCCTTTTCTGATTTGTAACAAGCTGCTTCTACTCGGCATCTGCCTCTCAGAGCCCGTTGTCCTGTGTGAAACCTCTTTATCCAGCTGTCAAGTATTGCCAAGAAGAAGGGGTCATGGTGGAAGAAAGCAGGATGTACTAATTACCAGGGAGAAGATATCGGGATCATATAGATAACATTATTTACTGAAATTGTTCTGAACCACTGTGACAATTGGGCTGGAGTATTTTCATATGATAGGTGATAGCAGGAGGGTTTGGAAGAGAACACAGACTCTGAGCAATGGGAGGGAAAGTGGTAATTCCAAGTACAGAAGGATTCATTCTTTTAAGTCACCATGAGAAAGTGAAGTGAGTGAAATATGTAAGATGCGCAGTTTGATTTATTATCCAAAATCCCATACTTAGTACATTGGGCAGGAAAGATTCAAACTTAGTTTTGTCTGATACCATAACATGTATAGATGATAGGTGAGTCATATATATTTATCAATTAGTGACAGTTATGCTTTTGGAGTCCAAAATAATTATTCAAAATCTGCTTTTTCTAAGTGAAAGTTTTTTAGGTATAAATGCTTAATTTTAATATTCTTGATAGTTTTCTCTAGGCTACACCTCTCCAATTTTTTACTATGTATCTTTGATAATGCAGTTTATGTTGTCACTATTATGTGGCTGTGATAATGATGAGGGTGATGATAAGCATACTTCCATCAGATATTTAATAAGTAACTGCTCTGCACAAGCTCTGCTGTCTCTGGGTGCTTGGGATACAGAGGTGGAAACAATAGACATAAATATCTTCCTACATGGAGCTTATATTTTAGTGAAGGGAGACAGACAATAAACAAAAAAAAATGAATAAGTTAGAGTATGTTAGAATAGAATAATTGTATGGAGGGAAAAAAGTAAACATACAGCATGTTAGCATGCTGTTAGCCAAATGCTTCTGTTTCACTCTACTCCTAGAGCAAATGGTGGGGTTTTACTTGCTACTCCTTGCAATGATTCTGGCTGATGAATTGTTCAGTGATGTGATGTGTGTGACTTCCAGGCCAGCATGTTCAAGTACCAGAGTATGAGCCCCCAGAGCTCTCTTATTCGTCTTGCACAGGAACCAGCAGAGGTCAAGATGATCACTGCCCTATCATCCTGGGTCTCTAAATAACCAGAGTCGACCTTAATAGACACGTATCATCAGGGTAAAATATTTGTTCTTTTAATTCACTAATGCTTAAGGTGTTTTTTAAAAATAACTTTTCATGAACAAGAATATTTTGATTGATGCATGTTATAGGATAGACACTATACAAAGTATGTTATGTGTATTACACAATTTAATCTGTAAAAACAATACTGCAGGATATATATGTTATTTCCATTTTATATAGATATTAAACATATTGCATTGTATTTAGGTTTCCTTTCACTACAAAATTAACAGCTTTAAACCTTGCAAATGAAAACAATTTATTATTATCACTTAAGATTCTATAGTTGGCATAGTATTGTCTGGGCAGTTCTCAACTCGGGTCTGTCATGGTATTGCAGTCAGATGTTGGCTGGTATTGCAGTCATCTGAAAGCTTGACTTAGCTGGGCATCGGAGGTGGCTCATGCCCATGGCCGGGAATTGATGCTGGTTTGGGGCTAAGGAATCAACAGAGCTGTCAACTGAAACCTCTACATGCACCTTATTATGTTACTTGGCCTTTCCAAGCACTGCAGCTGAGTTGCATGAGGGAGGATTCCATAATCCTCCCTCATGGGAGAATTATGAGGACAGGGAGAAGCTTTAGGTCTTATTATGACGTAGCCTTAAAAGTCCCAGGGTATCATTTCCACCACATTCTATTATTAGTATTAAAGTAAGTTTCTAGGGCTGCTCATGTTTAAGGGTAAGATAATCAGACATAAATCTTGATACAAAGCACAGCATGCTTGCACAAGAAGAGAAGGAATGACAATGGTCATCTTTGGAGTCTTATGTGTTATACGCAACAAAGATAGAGTCTTTCTCCTTGGTGTGCTTAAACTATGTAAGGATTTAAAAATACCTCATTTAGCTCATGAAAATAATTCACTTGTGGGGGTTGAGGATTAAAGCTGGGCAGGGCACGGTGTCTGATATTCCGTGTATAGGTCAAGGTAGGCTAGATTATATGTGAAAGTATACCAGCCCCACCCCACAGTCTTAACACAACACATTTACTTTTTGTTTAGACTAAATGTGCAAAATTGGTTAGAGGGAAGTTGGCTTATTATAGTCACTCAGGGATTTAGATAGATGAAATTTCATCTCATTAGAGCGTACCTTTTATGCATTTCCAGTATCAGTATAGCAGCAGAAGAAAACATAGTATATTATATTCTTGATTGTAAAGCTTCCCCCTGGTGGTGACAAATACAATTTTGTTTATCTCCCATTGACCAATGGGACTCAAGTCATATGGCCTTGTCTGAATTCCTGCCATGTGCCTAGAAGGTGTATCCATCTGTTTTGAAATAGCTCTAATACCTCCATACCAAGTCATCCGAATTCCTAAGATTGAATCTAGAGAAAACAGGGAACTTGAAATTCACCCTTTATGTTCTAGGTTTCACATGTCTTTCAAAGTTAACTCATTGTCAAAGGCTGTTACCTTTGCTGAGTGTAGTAGGCACAATGATTATATTGATATTTGATATTTTATATAATTTCATAGTTGTGTAAGCTTATAGACAGTCGTATAAACTTATATGTGTAAGCTGTATAGGCAGTTTTCAAATACTTATATTTTCTGATGATTTTTTGAATTTCAATTTAGTTAGAGGAATTATTTCCTCTGGTTTGTCAATCAAAAAGTAAAGGGTTAAGAAATAAAATAATTGGCTTAAAATTGTATTGCACGGTTCTTTGACCCTCAAACCAAGCACTTCCTTGTGTACTAAGTATCCTATGCTAACGACCCTAGGAAGGGCTCAACATATCCTGTGAAGTCTATAGAGCTTCAGTAGTACGTGTGACAGAGAGAGAAAGAAAGAGTGTGTGTGTGGTAGGTCTGTGTGTGTTCTCGAGCGGTTTACTATACCCTACCATGTTGCAAACAGTTAACACATTGACTGCCACATTAGAAAAAAAATTATTTTCCTTGGGGCCACAGTGTTTTATTATGAAACTAGAATAAGAACTTCAAAACCAAAGTGATCCTTTCTAATTTAATGAAAAATTTTTTATTTTATTTTTTTTTTGTTTTCAGTGCATGAGTTATATGTACCTTGAAAAATAGTTATCTTGGCTCCCAAGGTGAAGAGACATGTAAGTTACACATGCTTCATAAGCCCCCCTACTCAAAATTAGTGTGATTTACATACAAACAATTCACATGGCAATTAATGTGTTAATAGGTAGACAGAAATTTGAGATTAGGATGTTATTGATTCACCTGGTTCCTATATGGACAGAATATGTCCTATCATAAGGCAGATGAAAGTTTAAAGGAGGACATCGTGGGGCTTTCTCAACCTTCTAACTTAACAGGTTTTACCCTTGGGCTCCTAGCTGACTTTTTTCTTCTGTCTCTTGCCATGGACTGTGAAAATTGAGGTCCCCTTCACAGGAAGCAATGACAAGAAATTTCATGTTTTTAGTGCAAATTCCTTTGTTTCTAGTGTGGCTCATATCTCTGGGTGACAAAACTTCCTGATGGGCCTGGAAAAGCTTCTTCTACAAGTACCCAGTCCCTTGCCTATTTATTTAAGATCACAAGTATGTTTCCATTAAGCAATCATTCTTATTTTAAATCTTTATTTACACTTATCAGGGCCCTTTCAACTCAATTTGCAAAATGATGAATTGTGTATATCTGAGACAGAGCACATCATGTGATTCGGGTCACTTTCATTCCACAGTCATTTACTGAATACCTGCTCTATGTAATATAGCAATGCAAAAAGTCACAAGCATAAGGCACAGACCATGTCAGTCTTGCATGTAAGTAATCTAAACATCAGCATGCATAAATAAATATGGTGTAAAGGAGTCAAACTGTCCTGGTTTGAATCCCTCCTTTCCTGCTAGCTCTGTGACCTAATTTTCTTGAGTTTCAGTGACTTCAGCTATAAAAATGGGAAAAGTGAGACTTACTAGAGAGTTATTGTGAAAATCTTATAAATGCATGCAAAATATCACTTCAAATTGAGGATAACATAGGTGAAAACATGCAGATGAGAGGAAGTGCATGACTTACTCAGGGAATGAATTTCCAGTAAAATAAAATGACTGTAAAGAAGTTGTTAGAAAAACTGAGGCTAGTGAGAGAAACTGTGATCTTAAATCTCATACTTATCCATTCGGAATTTATCCTGAAATCAAAGGAAAGCAAATAAAAGGTTGAGAGAAGATTAGAAATGACATAATCAATTTTTTAACTGTTTATTTTTAAACAATTCATGACTTGACAAGAAGTTGCAAAAAATATCATAGATCATTTAAATGTCCATTATCCAGTTTCCTCTAATGGTTACATCTTACATAATTATAATACAATGTTAAAACCAGGAAACTGATATTGATACAATCCTATTAAATAAATCACAGATCTTGTTAAGGTTCTACTATTGTTTTTTAAAAAATAATTAATTAGCTTTTAATTTACAAATAAAAATATGTATTTTTTGACTACAACATGATGCTTTGAAATATGTATACATTGTGCAATGGCTCAGTTGAACTAATTAACGTATATATTACTTCACACTTAACACTTCTTGTGATGAGAACCCTTAAAATCTATCCTCATAGTGATTTTCAAAATAGAATACATTGTTATTAAATATAGTAACCATGTTGTACAATAGATCTCTTGAACTTATTCCTTCTATCTAACTGATATTTTGTGTTCATTGACCAATATCTCCCTGACCCCAGTCCAGCTCCACCCCCAGACCCTGGTACGCACCATTTTACTCTCTGCTTCTATGACTTCAACTATTTTAGATTCCACATATAAGTGAGGTCATGTAGTAGTTTTCTTTCTGTACCTGGCTTATGTCACTTAGCATAATAAAGCCTGTCATTTGTGACCACATGGCTGAACCTGATGGATGTTATGTTAAGTGAAATAGCTTTACTGATTTTTATATGCATTCTTTTTTGTGGTATGTATTGCTATTCAATTTTATCACATATAAAGATTGGTGTAACCATGAACACAATCAAGATACAGAACTGTTCCATTGCTACAAAGAAAATCCTTGATGACTTTATAGCTGCACTTTCCCAAAATCCTAACCCTTGGCAACCACTAAACTCTTCCCCATCATCCTAATTTTGTCATTTTGAAAATGTTGCGTAAGTAGGATACTACCATATATAACTTTCAAGATTGGCTTTTTTTTTTTTTTCTTTTCACTTAGGATAAGGCCTTTGAAATCCATACCCTTAAATGGGTTGAGTAGTGTTCCATTTTGTGGATGTATCAAAATTGTCAATCCATTTGATCCCTGAAAGAAATGCATATGAGTCAAATCTAGACTTCAGTTGTTACAAATAAAGCTAAAACAAAAATTTGTTTATTGTTTTTTTGTGAGCATATTTTAATATTATTTTAGAAAGAAAATATTTTAATATTATTTTAGAAAGAAAATAGGAGGAAATGCTTACACTTTGTAAAGAAGTAGGTCTCCAAGAAGGAGAGAAACAATCCATGCGTTCTTGCACTAACTGTTTCAATGGTAGGGTGCCAAATTAGGGCATCGGCAGACAAGATAGAAAATAGGGTTTTAGGAAGAGTCCATTAAGGGTGTTGAATTAATTGATTCTTGAAATCCCTTAGATGTGAATGGTAGTAGTTTGGATGGTGTGTAGCCCAAGGTAGTTCTAAAATGTTTTGTTGGAGAATGTGGTGCTGATCCCACCATCAACTACAAGACATGAGGACAAGTTTGTACAGAGATGGAACAAAGGAGTCAATTTTGGTGCCTTTGCTAAGGATAGTAGGAGGCATTCATGTGCAAATGCATAGCAGGCATTTGGAGATTTGAATCTAGTACTCAGCAATGAGATCAATGTTGACAATCTAGGTATATGAGTCATTGCCACAGACGGGACATGTTCAGCTACGGCTGTAGAGAAGATTGCTAGGGAAGAGAGGAAAACATTGCAATGATATCGGATACAAGTTCAATGTGACTGTTTCTCGCCTGGATTACAACAGAAATCTCTAGATTATATGCTTATAGATGCATAAAAGGGCTATAACCTCCAAATTTTGTTCTGTGGAAGTTCACAACTCTTTCCAGGGTTCTCAGAAATTCCCAACTGCATACTTTCTCAGGGTCACTTCAAGCACCATGTAGGTGTGTCTCCACTTGAGTTATTTTTGCTTGACTCTGTCTTGTTTGCTCAAATGTGATAGTCAACCTTTTTCTTGCTCCCATTAACTTTACATTCTCAGACAAAACAAAATAAAACAAACTGCTAAGAAATAAAAAGCAATGGAACTAGCACCTCTTTTATTATCCTAGGTGGAGCTAGAGCCCATTCTTCAAAGTGAAGTGTCACAATAATGGAAATACCAGCACCACAAATACTTGCCATCAAAGTAGTACTAATTGATCAATACTTAGGTTCCCACATGAAAGTAATATTCATGGAGTGCCAGGGAGGTGGGAAGGGGTGGTGGGGGTGGGTAAACTCATAACTAATGGGTGTGGAGTGTACTGTATGGGGCGTGAGCACACTTGTAGCTCTGGCTTGGGTGATGCAAAGGCATTATATGTAACTAAAACGTTTGCACCCCATAATATTCTGATTTTTTTTTTAAAAAAGAAAATAAACATTGAAAAAAATTTAAACTCTTGCCAAAGTTGCTCCCCCCCAAACAAAAAAAAAAAAACAATGGCAATAGCAAAACTTTATAGGGAACCAGCATCCCTATATTAATAATAAATATTAACTCATCTCTTACTAAAGTGTCCAAGTAACTCTTTAGATACTTTTAGCATTAATAATATCCTTAATGAAATCAAACAATTAGCAAAAAAAAATTAAAATTTTTTCAGCACTCAAATTTTATAGTTGTTTTCCCCAATTTGATATTTTATCAGATTATTGGGATTTTAAGATGCAATATCATTGGGGAAAGAATGACTTATTTAAAAAATGGACTCTAACTAGATTTATGACTTAGGAAATCCACTGAATTTCTAGGAGTCTGAGTGTCATCATTTTTGAAATAGGCACAATATCAAAGTCATTTGCACTGCAGGTTACTTTGAGGGTAAGGTGGGATTTTTAATAGGGAAAAGTGGGAAAATGAGAAGTACCCAAAAATGTTAGTCTTCTTTAACATAAACAGATAAATAATCTCATTCTTTCATTAGTTCATTCTAGAATTATTTACTATATATTTGTTACATTCTAAAACAAAATATTCATGTAATTTTTCCGTTTAAAAACACTTTTATGGCTTCCTCTTAACCTTAGGATAAAGGGAAAATTTTATTCTGACTTGTAGGGCCATTCCTGATCTGGCCCATGTCTGCCAAATCAGCCCTGTTGTAGGACCAGCTCACCATGCCATCTTCCCACCTGCTGTTCCTTCCCAAAATACTATATTCCTCATCTGTCAGGACAATGCTTCATCTGGTTTGCATTCATGAAGCATTCTTTAAAAGAGCTCTCACTTGTGTTCTTGTGCTACCTTTATTTTTCTCTAACATAGCATTCATTACCCTTTATTGCACTTCTTTTTATAGTATCTATCCTTTTAATAATTACTTCTCTGAGTAAGAGGTTATACATACTATTCTTGTTTACCATCATGATCATTAGTACTTTGACTAATACTTGTAGGATAAGAATTCATAGGCCATCTCTAGGAGGTGTAAAAAGTTTAGAGCTGAAAGAATCATATATTCTTCCTTCAAGATGTTTACAGTCTACTGAATAACGTTTTAAAAGTGGCACATTTATTCATTTCCTAAAAGAATCTCAGCTTGAATTTTTGGCTTTAGAATGGCTTGAGTGTCCTCTTAATGGATAGATCTGTGTGGCTACTAGGTCACTATTAGACTTGCTATTTGACCCTGCAGACTCTACAACCAGAATTAACTTCAGGTAAAAAGGAACTGGGTTAAATGCCTGTGGTGGAGTCCGGCAAAGACAGAGCCCAGATTTATGAGATAGTGTTTACAATGAAGAGACACGACCTACTTTTATTTGATCTGCACCATCCAAAAAGAAAATTGGAATTATAATTAAAGCAGGGGAAATGATAACTTAAGCATTGATTTTCCCATAAACGTGCCAACCCTGAGAATAGTGGCTGGTCTCTATGTTCCACATCCTGCTGCATAACTTTAGATGAATGGAATCTTCTTCTTCAATAAGTTTACTTACACAGGAGTGTGTAAATTTCAGCTTGTATGCCATGATGACTCATCTTTATAGCTGAGATACCCCTCTGGGTTTGGATTAAAGTAAGAGACCCTTAGAAAAATCAGAAAGAAGCATCCTATTGGGACCTGCAGTTTTCTATTTGAGACTCTTTATGGATCCAACACTGATGAACATTCATTCCCATCGCTATTTTAGATTTCCCCAATCCCTTATGGAGATTAAACACAAAGAAATTACCATTTATCTGTAAAGGCAAAATTTATATCACCTATAATACTTTCATAAATAGATATATCAACCACCACATTAATACAAAAGTGCAATCCGAAGGCAGAAGGCCATTATATTTGCTTGCTGTCAGATATAAAGCTGCAGTTGCAAGTCATGCATGATTTTAATAAGGTTTGATAATATGCTATCAGTTGGTGGGAGCTATAGATTGAACTAGTATAGATTTTTGGCTTTCACTTCCAAATAATCAATCATGTCAAGATATGAACATCATTTCATTCCCTTCAATTGAAAAGAAGATGTGATTTAAAATGTCAGCCCTTGGATATATGAGCAGGATTCTCGTAATCAATCATGTGAAGTAAACCATCTTATTTAGCAGCTCTTTTGAAGAAGGGAAGCTTGGGGGGGGATGGGAGAAAATAAGCTTTTTTTTTTTATTTGCATAATGTGGATGAAGCTCAGGCATCATATGCATATAAATAACAAATAGGAACATAGACTTGAGTTTCCTCATTTGCTGCTTTTTTCAGTTCAGTACCTTGGCAAGGAATTGAATGGATTTGGAAGACCTTAAACCCCAGGGCATGAAAGGACAGTATTGTCTATGGTATATGAGTACCTTCAACTATGAATTAGGAACTGGTTTCAGACTCAAGTTAGCTGACTTCTTGTGGAACCATCTACACAGATTTAGTACAACTCCATTAGCCTGGCTGGTTCACAGTGGACATGACTTTAAACTTGAGCTTCAGTTTGCTTTTCTGTCATTGGGCTAATTCCATCTGTTCATACTTGTTAGAAAACAGATGATGGAGTGCTTTGAAAATGAAAACTCTGTGAAGCTCTCTCTACAAAATTAAGTGGTTAACATCATGGTAGATCAAAGAATGTTACATTATAAAAGGTTTACTTCTTGGAAAATCATGAGAAAGCAAAGTATGTCCAGCTAGACTGAAATCACAGACAAGGTAGGATTTGTCTGAAGAAATTGCCCTTATTCTCAATAAGTAACATTAACTCTAGATTTTACTAATTTGCTTTGTGCCTTTAGGCAAGTCACTTAATCCCTTTAGAGAGAAAGAAAGAAAGAAAGAAAGAAAGAAAGAAAGAAAGAAAGAAAGAAAGAAAGAAAGAAAGAAAGGAAGGAAGGAAGGAAGGAAGGAAGGAAGGAAGGAAGGAAGGAAGGAAGGAAGGAAGGAAGGAAGGAAGGAAGGAAGGAAAAAGGAAGGAAAGGAAAAGGAAGGAAAGAAAAAGGAAAGAAAGGAAGGAATGGAGTTTGGGTTATATGAGCTGTCTAAGGTATTTTTAGCTCTAAAAATTGGTGTTTTTTGAGAGTATTTACTAATCCTGGTAGAAATGCAGATCATAGCTGAAACAAATCACTTCTACACATAACAGCAATTCACAACCTGGGCCAAAAGGATTTGGAAAAGTTAAGTCAGATGTAGCCATTCAAACTATTATGGTAATAATGACAATGAACAGTATCTGAAAATTTCTTTTTAACTAGAAAATCATTTTTTTTTTTGCTATATCTGACAAAATTATTTATATCATCATACTCCCTTTCAAATATAACCTGCTTTAGATTCTTGTTTAAATAGGCCTAAGAAAGTATGGAGGGATAGAAGTCCTTAAGGTACCTACTTTACTGATTCACTATTAAACATAAATAATTATTTTGCCACCCTTATGTCTCCTGGATGATTTTAATGCGCTTTGTAATATTTAAAAATGGAAAATTATCTTGAGGTTTTTAAATATTCACACAATTGATTTTTCTATTTTTAAAAATGAAAGAATGTTTTTAATTAAGGGAAAGTTTAGTACAGTCTTTTTCTGAATACCCTTCAAGCCAAAATTCATGGATATGGAACACTGTAACAGTTGATAAAAGGTAGTTTTATTCCTTAGGTGCAAAAAGTAGCATGTGAAGGCACAAACTAAGATAGTCAGTGTAGAAAATGTGTTTGACATTTGCTGCCTACACCCTGAGTTTTATATATATATGTATGTATGTGTAATAGCTTACCTTCTCGTCCTCAGCAAATCAACCTTGAAGCTCTGGTTTCTCCTATCTCATCCTGTATGTGCACAGGAGTACGTGTGCGTTTTGCATATTTTCTCTTTCATTTTGACTAGTTGCCAAAAGTTACTCATATTTTATGAAGCACAGAGAGTGGTATGATAAGAGTTCCTTGCTCCATAATTTCTCCATACCGGAGAGAGATGGATTTCTCTTTTCCTTCGTGTTCATTAATGATGCACGAAGCTTAGACTTTTAACTCTCTCTGTTATGCTAGCTTCTTCCTTTTCTGTTTCTGAGGAATTTCTCACATTATTTGACATACATGGTTATATGATAAAACCTCGCCAGTGCCATTTTATCTTGCTGGTATGCTTCCTGAGACATTTTGGCTCATCAACTGTCTGGAAAGCAGCCTCTGTCATTGCAGAATGACTATCATAAATTACAAAAAAAAAAAAAAAAAGAGGAAAACTTACCATGCCCTGAATATCCACCATCCCTGACAATGCTACCATTCTCTCTCTCTTCCAGAATGTGGACCCTTTCTTCATTATGCCAACTTAATAGAAAATATTCTAGTGATTCACTGAATGTGTGATTGAGAAAAGCTGGGGTCAGTGACCCTATTCTAATATTCCCCCTGTGTTTGAAGTTAGAATTAGTGGATTGAGATCTACTCACAAACTCCACTAACTCAAGGTGTGATGTGAACTCACTATTAACTCTCTCTTTCCTGAAACTCTTCATTCAGCCTCTGGTCCACCATGAATTTTGTCTTTTCTGCCAGATTGTTCCTTTTACATCTCCTTTGCATATTTTTATTCATCTCTGGGATTTCTTATCACTTAGAATGAACCAGCTATCAGTCTTTGAAATGCTGCTGTCTCTCCATTCACTCTCCTGGTGATGTCTTCCAGTCCTAAGGCTTTCAATATCATCTATAGTTGGAAGATGCCTCACTCTTCTACCTCTATCCCTGGAATCTCCCCTAAATACCAGACTCATATATCTACCTGCATATTTTACATATTAACTTAAATATCTAAATGACATTTGAGGATGGTATCAGGGGTGTACACATATGCCCAAACTTATCAGGCTGTATGCATTAAATGTGTGTCTTTTCTTTGCATACCAAACAAAATTCTGATTGCCCACAGTATTTCCCATATTTATAAATCATAAATCCACCTTTTCCGTTGTTTAGTGCATGTCCCTTGGAATTTGTGTTGACTCTCCTCTTTCTCCAGTAGCCTTCAATCCATCAGTAAACCTGACAACTCAATCACCAAGAAAGAGATATGTCAAGCACTCCTCACCACATTCACCAAGCTCAGCCTCGTCCAAGCCCCTGTTATCACTTGCCTGCATCATTGTAATAGCTCACCGGTTGGTCTCTGTACTTCTGCCCTCATTCCCTATTCTTAACAGGTGTCATCCTGTGAGACATAACGCACCTTGTCCCTTCTCTGAGCAAAATCCTCCTACATATCTGAAGCTCATGTGAAGTAAAAACCAAAGCTATTCAATGACTTACCGGATCCCACACAAAGCCTCCCTGCCAAACTACCCCTCTGTTGCATCTCAAATTCTCCCTCTGGTTTACTCTTCTGCGGCACACTGGTTTCATTATTTCTTAGAAGTGCCAGGGACAGGCTTTCCTGAGGTCTTTGCTGTGGCTGCACCCTCTACCTGGAGTGCATTTCTGCTGAATATTCGCCTGTCCTGCAAGCCTATTGCTTTCAGGACTTTGTGCAAAGTTCACATTCTCAATGAGGACTTCCTTGACCATTTTATTTAAAAATGCACATGCATGCTAAGGGGGATGGGCGTTCGCACTTCTTAAACCCCTAGAATGCATACTCCCTGAGATCAGGGATTCCTGTCTTTTTTATTTAATCTGTATGCCCAGTGCCCAGAACAGTACTCGACAACAAACAGCTGCTTTTTTTAATGTTTGCTAAACTAATAAGCGGTGGTTCCTTTCTTCTGTTGTCACTCTTTCTTTATTGCCTTCAGTTGGCTTCCAATTACTTCGAAATTTCTTTTTCATCTTGAAATATGCTACTGCCTTTTTAGCCTCTAGTCTTTTGCCTACACCACTCTATAGCCCTCAACTCCTCTTTTGACTGAAAATATTTTCAGCCATATGTAATGGAAATCACATTGAACAGTGGCTTAAAGAAATAGAGATTCATTTTTCTTAATGATGTGTTCGAAAGTGAATGTTTGCTAGCACTGATTCAGTAAGTCAAGAATATAAGGGCCCTGAGAATTTTGGCTTCATGATTCTTTTGGCCCTTGCCTGTTGGTCACAAAATAGCTGCAGCAGGTCCAATCATTGTACAAGTGCATTTAGAAGCAAGAGGGAGATTTCTATGCAGGAAAGATAGTTTGTTTTTTTTTTTTTATTATTGTATATATCTTTCTATAAGCAAATAGCAAAGACCTTTTTTAAAATTCTATCCCTGGTAGACTTACCATTATATCTCCCTGTGCAGAAACAGGTTCAAATTTTCTGAATACAAAGAAGGAAGGATAACTTTTTGGTAGGCAAAGGAGAGCCTCACTTTCCTTATCTCTTCCCATGTCCTATTCCTTCTCAAGTATTAACTCAAATATTATTTCATACTAGATGTATTTTCTGACCAATCTTCTCCTATCACAAGTCTGGGATAAATGTCCTTCTTCTTGAATCTCACAGGCCCTGAAGTTTTCTTAGATCAGTGCTCTAATATGGAAATATTATATAAATCAGGGTTTCTTGTGTATTCTCCCATCTCCTAAACACACACACACACACACACAGACACACACACACACACACTATAAATTCTAGCATAAAGGATTGAGACATCTGGACAAAGACAACAAATGTTTAGTCACATTTAAATATGCAGAATCTAACACCCATCTTTAGAATGATTGAGTACATACATGAATAATTTTTTTTAAATGGAGGTTTTTTACTCTTAATGACCTTTAAAATCAATTTTACTGTTAAGTAAATGTTTCTGGGATTATTTTAATCCCTCTGTTATGTATCTATAGTCAAAGCCAATATTTAAACTTTTATTATCACCAAACCTCCTCTCTTAGTTACTTAAGGACTTGAAGCTTCATCACTTAAATGATTGAATGCATGTTACTAAATTCTTAGGTGCCATTTGATTGTTGTTTGGCACCACTGGGAAAGCAAAACAATATCAAGATGCAGATAAAAAGACAAAAATACATACTATCTGTTTTTCACTCATCCTAACACACACATTCTCTGCATGGATAAACCAGGACATTGTCTTGGGCTAAGGCTCAGCATGGGTAGAGGGTACGGTGATACTAGTGATGGAAAACACACAACAGTTAACCATTACACAGAGTGATTGATGCTAAAGTAGAAAGAAAGCATTTCAAAACAGGTTATGTGTGCAGACCCCGGTAACATTTGCCTAGATTTAACTCCCAGATAATGGGCACATTAGTTACCCACCCAAGTCTCAGTTTCTTCTTCTGTGAAATAGGGATCACACTCAGTACCTCACAGGAATTGCTATGAGCTCCAAATTTGACACTGCTTGTGCAGAGATTAGTCCAGTGTCTGGCATGCAGTTTGTTCTTAATAAGTGCTAAAATTTATTATTGTAACTATTATAAACAAGGCACTATTAGATCATAAAATATGAAGTAATTGACTGTACAGAATTATGTGTTAAAGTAATTATAACAAATTAAATCGATATTTGCTTCTCCTAATGGTTGAGAACACAGTGCTCTATTTCTCCTACTTCTAGATCCAGCTATTCAAAGAGCAAGCCTACTGTGAAGGGCAAAATCTACAAAATTTTGTATCTGGTCTCACTTTCTCTGGTTCTTTGTGATGGCATTTCTTCACTTGCCCGGGCTCTTTCCCCCATTTTATTCTAGCCTCTTATTTCTAGTAACTGTAACATTGATGTGAATTTAAGGGACTTTAAATCAGAGTACCTTTTGAGATAGAAGGTATTTTTTAGTTTAGTTGGCACAAAGAGAAAATGAGCCCTGCTGTGATTGGCTTGAGATTGCAAAGCTGTTTTGTATAAGAACTAGAGTTGAAACACAGGTCATCGGAATGCATACTTATTCCACATCTTAAGGTGTCTCCTACTGAATTATTTATAGGAACAGGGAGAAAAATACAGAGATGGCCCCTTTTATAAGAAGACTGCAGGACCTGGTCAATTTAGGTACTTCTGACACTGGTGACATAGAGATAATTTTGGGTGGCCAATGGCCAATTGTGATTAATTATTTTACTTTCCACTCATGATAGGACCTATGCCTGAATTGGCCGTCTATTAAGGACAAGCTTATACTCTTAGGAGAGATAGATAATAAACAATACATGTAATAAATCAGTAAATTTTATGGTAGACTAGAAGGTCATATATTATTTTTTTAAAAAAGAAACAAGTAGAGCAGGTTAAATGGGATTAGGAAGGCAAGGAGTAGGAGAGTTACAAGGTAACATTAAATAAACTGGTCATTGTAGGTCAGGAAAATCCAGATATCATCCCTAATCTTAGGAACTTCCAAATAAACATTTTATTGAAAACTAGTCTCTGGACAGCATATATATCAAGAATGTGTTTGGACATATATAATTGTATATGAATGCATATGAATGTATTTGCATATATGCGTGGCTGGAAGGACCTTAAAATAATTTATTTAGTCCCCCAGCCAACATTTGAATCTCTTTTATAGCAGCATTATGAGCTCAGATCAAATAATAGGTGAGTGCAATTAGAAAGTTCATGAGTCAATGATTAGTTTACACATCTCTTACAAAGGCTAATTATTTGTTAGCTAAAACATGGGTCTCTGTTTTAGTTAGAGACACCAGTATAACAAAGGGTTGGCTGAGAACCTGGAACCCTGCTGTCCTGTGAAAACTGTAAGAAACTAATCATAATGGTTAAAATTCTAACCTTTTACATGTTGGCATACAAGTCTTTAGTAAAAGCCTCAACACATATAGACGAGTTAATCAGCTTTTCATATAATATTGAGTATTTTTTTCTTATGATCACCCCCTGCCATATTTAATAGTTTCTGATTTCTAAAGTAGACTAGATTGGTCTTCAGGGTTGCCTGAAGACCAGATTGGTCTTAGACTAGATTGGTCTCCAGGAGTAACAGTTGAATTTGAATTTCTGATAAACAAGGACTATTTTTCAGTATAAATATGTCCCAAATATCATATAGGACACATTTATACTAAAAATTACTTGTTGCTTATCTGAAACTGAAATCTAACTGGGCATCCTGTATTTTTATTTGCAAAACTTGACAACCCTATGAGTCTTAAGTCCCCAGAGAAAATTCCGATGGGACATTTTTCTTTTTCTTTTTTTCTGCTCTAAACCAGCATGATCATGTAAATCTGAGAGGTACTACTGTATGACCATCCATGCTTCAATCATTAATCAATTTATGCATTTATTCCTGCAACATTATTTTTGCATGCCTGCTGTGTGTCAGACACTATGCTAGTTAAATTAAAAGTTAAATACTGTATATCTGATATAATGGTAAGCTAAATAGATCTGAACCTTGCCCTCTTTTAGCTTACAGTAGAATAGGTAAATAATTACCTATTAGGAAATTACCCCTAAAGTGTGATAGTGGTAGTGAACCCAGCACGTACCACTAATGTGTGATTTGTCGATACACACAGGGCAAGTAGATAATCACTGTGCTAACATCTCTTGCATAAATGAGGGAGATGAAGTCTTTTCAAAGAGTGGCTTCCAAATGGTTGCTGATTTTGCATTAGCGCTGGATACCTTACATGACATTTTTGAGGGCTATATATATGTCATACAGAGTGCTGGGTCAGCACTTTGTTTAAAACTCAAAGCAGCGCTAAAATATAAATCCAATCATCATCTCCATTTTACTACTAATGAGGAAGGTGGGCCTTAGAAAGCTACATAAATTGCCCAGTTCTATACAACAAAGATATGATAAAACTGGAATTCCAACAGAGGCCTGATAATTCAGAATAGATAGTCTTAACCCCTGTGCTTGAATACTTAAATGACTTAGGAAACTTACTAAATATTATTGATCACCAGAGTTTTTGAATCAGTAAGTCTAGGATAAGATTTGGAGGATATATATTTTAACAACTTTCTCTAGATGATTCTGATAACAGCAAAATTTGGGTCCCACTAATTTAGAGTATCATAACCTAATTTAATCAAAATAATTTAGAGTATTATTTTGTAACCCCCTATTTTACAACTGTAAGTTAAGATCTTTGCTACAGGAGTTTCCTGATATGGGATGGTGGGAGGCGTAAGAGAGGAGCTAAATATTCAGAGTCCCCAGCATATATATGCTTTAGTTCTTTTTTTTTTTTTTCCTGACCAAATTTTTCCCAATTTGCACAACAATTCCACAGAAAGTCTGGCTTCAACGTCCCTTCCTCCTTATTATTTATCTCCAAGATTGGGCTGGTTTACTCAGGCTAGTGACTGGCTTAGCGTTAAGCATATATTCTTTCAAAGATATGACTTCTCTACTGAAGGATAGGAGGGAACTCATTTCAAACATCTGGGCTTGGCCTGATGCATCCATCACCTATGTCAGAGAGGAAGGCTACAGAGAGTGGAAGAGCTCAGGAGAGGAGAACCCCATGGCAGGTACTGCCATAGACTGCCATAAAGTGTAGGTGAGACTTCAATGCAGAACTGGACACAGTTGCTGGAATGAGCTATTCCACATGTGCACTGCAGAGCTTATTTCAATGGGAAGGAATTAGTAATACATTCAGGAGTTTTTTTTTTTTTTTTGTCCAATAGCAGCCTCCCGTCCACTACTCTCTGTCATTACTATCAGGGCTGTCACTTTTTTCTCATGCATAGTGGGGAGCTAAGGGTTTAGTTAATTCCTTGGGAAATAGCAAGCAATTATTAAAGGATTTCTTTTAAAATAGTTGCTTCAGTGCCAGCCAGCCTCGGCTGTGACTGTTAGGGTAAGAGCCTTGTCATTTGGGCCACTAGATGGTGCCAGAATTCCTTTCTGCCTCTCCCTCTCCCTCTCTCCATCCCTCCAGTCCCACCCATCCTGTTTTTGCATCTGCGCAGGCTCCACTGGGGGAGTGATGGATTTGTTTGCTGGGAAAATCGTTGCTCCCTTAGGAATGTGTAGGACAGAAAATGCCTCATGGGCTTGGTGATTATGGAACTTTCTTTTTCCTTGGCCTTGCTTTGATTTACTTGCTGGAATCTTCTCCGCTTCCCCAAAATTCCACTCTTCCTAAAATTCAGAAGAAGAAAAGAAAAATAAAGACACAGGTATATGGGAACTTTCATATCTCTGGGAACCCTATTGCTGAGGCCAAATCACATACCACTTTTGTTTGTATACATGACGCATGCCAAGCTGTTCCTAATGAAGATATTATCTGCCTGCCTCTTCCCATCTCTAAGCACCAGGAGAGAATTCTCCCATATTGTCACTGCTTCCTTTCCAGGTGGCCAGAGAAACCCTTCTCACGATTTTCTCCCTGTGGGATCTGTAGTCATTAGTTAGGCCAGGTGACTCTTCTCCAGAGAGCAAATTCATTCTCCAAGCAGCTCATCCAAGCCAGCTTTCCCTCCTGCTAGTAACACAGTCTCTTTTGCTCTCTCTCAGTCAATGATCACAAGATCACAACATTTCACAGATGGCAGGGCCAAGGGGGCTTTTCATATCCTATAGTCCAATGGCTCTTAAACTTTAGCACTGGAATCACCTGGAAGACTTGTTAAAACACAGATTGCTGGACCTCACCCCTGGAGTTTCTGGTGCAGAGGTCTGGGGTGGAGCCTGAGAATTTGGATTTCTTGTAGCTTCCCTGCTGACGCTGATGCTGATGCTGTTGTTCCAGGGACCACACTCTGAGAACCACTCTAGTCCTATTGTTTCCCAAGTCCAGAAATGGAGTCTCAGTGAAATGAAATGATTGTTCAAGGTCACAAAGCAAACTGAAATTAGGACTAGGAATTCAGGAGTCTTTTAAGTAAAAGTTTTTAAAGTCCTCATTCAAGCGGAGCTGGTTAGAAATTTTCTTTTCCACTCTTTATGGAGAAAGGATTTGCTGAGCAAATTTACAGATGAAATCAGATTGGAGACAAATTGTTTAATCTGTAATCACTTAAAATAGAGCTCTATTATTTTTGAGTTTAAATTAAAGCACAAACTATGAGGAACCTGTTTCTAAGTACAGGGACTGACCTTTTGGTGTTGCCACCATAGTGAAGTTCTTTCTAATGGCCATTGCTCTGAGGCAGAATTCCAGGGAAAATTGTTCTGCTGATTGAGTCTCTCCCAAGGAGACATCTCCAACATCTAGCCTATTCTACCTCCATCCAAAACCAGAATTTCTTCCATGTCGTAACTTGAAAATGTCACATCTCTCTATATGTACCCACATGGAAATGGAGTAATTCAAGCTGCACTTAAAGAAGTTTATTATAATAAATTTTTCCCAAAGCTCAAAAGCTGGTGTACCTAGCACTTATGGTAAATTAAGTACTTTAGGTATATGTGTGTGTAGTTGTATTAATAATAATAGTTATAGTAATGGATTTTTTTATACTAATTCCTTCTATTTGGGCCAGCAGGTACTGGTTCCAAAGTAGTTCTGGTAAAGATATAAAGTTCCATTTCCAGTGCACTGTGTGAAAAATGAAAGTCAATTAAATGAAAAGTATCAAATGAATAATAGGAGATACGGTATGCAAACACAGCCAAACTCATTGGTATAATATCTGAATGAGGGAAGTCAGGTAAGTACTATGCCAATGACTGAACTAATTCAATCCTGCAACTGCAGAAGGGACACTTTAATTTGTGAAGATGGTCAAGGAGGGACTAAATGACCTTGTGTGGAAATGATGGAAATGGCCTTATGGATTAGATGATTTCTAAACCCTGACCAGTCCTGTGGGTTTTGATTTTCCTCACCATTCCATTAATCTGTCAAATCATGTGAACCTTCACGATTTTGGATATATTATTGCATTTCTGGAGGGAGCCCTATCTTCTGTGGGCACAACTCTTCCCTTGACTAGAAGTTCAGTCCATGTCCCAAGAAACCTTCCCTGATATCCTTGTTCGGTCTGTTTTGTACTCTTCTCATCTCTGTTCTTTCACATCTATAGTGTGATTGATCCAGCTAACATTTATTGAATAGCTACAATGTTCGAGGCACCAGCCATTGAGAGCTGAAGTTGCCATCAGCTAGGTTCACATCCCAGACAGGGAGGCAGACAAGTAAACCAACTCTTACAGGCTGAATTGTGTGCCCAAAAAGTCATGTGTTCAAATCTTAACCCCAGTAGCTCAGAATGAGACCACATTTAGAGACAGGGCTTGTAAACAGGTAAAATGAGGTCATAATACAATAAGAACGGTGTGGAAACAACCCAAGTGCCCATCAATTCATGAGTGGATAACTAAAATGTGGTATATGCTCACCATGGAATATTACTCAATCCTAAGAAATGACAGTGAGCTAGCACCATTTATGCTATCCTGGATTAAGCTTAAGCCCGTTATCCAAAGTGAGGCGACACAAGACATGGAAAATGGGCTCCACATCTACTCGCCATCAAATTGGTACTGACTGATTTAAACTTTGGTTTTCAAATGGTGGCAATGCTCACCGGAGATTCGGTGTGTGGGGGGGCACCCAACCTTAGGGATGAGATGAGCATTTTGGAGGGGGAGGGCATACCTCTAACCCTTCTTAGGGAGAGGCAAAGATATACAATGTAACCAAAATGTTAAAAAAAAAAAATTTTAACAGGTGGTGGGCAGGCAGGTGTGGGGAGGAGGAAAGGGGTGGGTGCTTCCATAA
>VSMD01057340.1:0-15845 GCA_008750895.1 Mirza zaza | reverse complement strand
CCTAATGATGTTGAATATCTTTTCATAGGCTTATTAACCATTTGTATAGTTTCTTAGGAGAAATACCTAATTCAAATCCCTTTGCAGATTTAAAATTCAGTTGTCTTTTTATTGTTGTGTTGGATATACAGCTGACCCTTGAACAACATGGGGTTGAACTGCTCAAGTCCACTTATATGTGAATTTTTTTCAACCACTCATGGACCAAAAATATAGTATTTGAGGGATGCAAAACTTGAGTATGGAGGGCCAACTTTTTGTATACATGTTGGTTCTGCAGGACCAACTGTGGGACTCGAGTGTGCATGCACTTTGGTATATACAGGAGGGGCCTGGAACCAAAGCCCCATGTATCCCAAGAGACCACTGTGTGTGTGTGTGTGTGTGTGTGTGTGTGGTGTGTGTGTGTGTGTGTGTGTGTATATATATATATATATATTCTAGATACTAGATCCTTGTCAGATATATGATTTAAAAATATTTTCTCCCATTGTGTGGGTTGTCTTTTCATTATCTTGATAGTGTCCTTTAAGGCTGCAGTCTCCAACCCCTAGGCTGCAGACAGGTACTGGTCCATGGCCTGTTAGGATCTGGGCCACCCAGCAGGAAATGAGCAGCAGGTAAGCAAGTGAAGTTTCATCTGTATCTATAGCTGCTACCCATTGCTCACATGAGCTCACCCTCCTCTCAGATCACTGGTGGCATTAGATTTTCATAGGAGCATGAACCCTACTGTAAACTGCACATGCGAGGGATCTAGGTTGTCCGTTGCTTATGAGAATCTAATCCTTGATGATCTGAGGTGGAGCTGACGTGGTGATGTTAGCACTGGGAAGTGGCTGCAAATATAGGTTATCATTATTAGCAGGGAGGTCTGACTGCACAGAGACCATGATAAATCAATTGCTTGCAGACTCATATCAAAACCCTATCACTGAGTGGCAAGTGATAATGTAATAAAGTACACAATAAATGTAATGTGCTTGAATCATCCCTAAAACACCCCACCCACCCCACCCCCTGGTCCATGGAAAAATTGCCATTCATGAAACTGGTTCTTGGTGCCAAAAAGGTTGGGGACTGCTGCTTTAAGGTACAAATTTTAAAATCTTGATAAAATCCAATTTATTTTTTTTTTTAGATGTTTGTGTTCTTGATGTCATATTTAGGAAACTATTGCTTAATATGAGGCCACAAAGAATTACAACTGCATTTTCTTTTTAGAGAGTCCAATAGTCTTAGCTCTTACATTCATGCTTTTTAGCCATTTTGAGTATATTTTTGCACATGGGGTGGATTTCCAGTGGCTCCAACCCCATTTGCTAACAAAACTTTTCTTTCCTCCATTGAAGTCTTGTCAGCTTTCTAAAAAAATCAATTGAGCATAGATTAATGGGTTTATTTCTGAGTTCTAAATTCCATTCCATTGAACTGTATGTCTATCATTATGCTGGTACCACGGTGTTTTGATTACTGCAGCATTGTAATAACAAGTTTTGAAATTGGGAAGTTTCAAGATGGTACCAGCTATTTACAGTCCCGCATATCCATATGAATTTTAGCTTGTCCATTTCTAAAGAAAAGAAAAGCAGATGGAATTTTGATAGGGATTGCACTGAATCCGTAGATCAATTTGAGGAGTGCTGCCATCTTAATAATAGCAAATCTTCCAATCCATGAACACAGCATGTCTTTTCATTTATTTTTATTTAGGTCATCTTTAATTTCTTTCAGTAGTGTTTTATAGCTTTTAGTGGATAAGTATTTCACTTCCTTGATTAAATTTATTCCTAAGTATTTTTATTTTTTTAGGTGCTGCTATAAATACAATTTTCTTAATGTTCAGATTGTTCATTGCTAGTGTATACAACAGATAATTGGATAAGGATCTTCTACCATGCAATGTTGCTAAACTTGTTTATTAGTTCTAATAGTTTTAAGGGTTTTTAATAAAATTCTTTAGGATGTTCTCTTTATATATATATGTTATCTGAAAATAGACATAGTTTTATTTTTTCCTTTCCAATCTGAGTGTTTTTTCTTTCTTTTTCTTGTCTAAATTGCTCTGGCTAGAAGCATATTATTCTTTAGCATATTATTTATTCTTTAGAATATTATTCTTTAATATGTTGCTGGATTCCGTTTGCTAGTATTTTCGAGGATTTTGCACATCTGCTCATTAAGGGTTACTGGTCTGTAGTTTGTTATATCTTTTTAGACTTTATTATAACAATAATGAACACTAGCTTCAAAGAATAAGGGTGTGCTCCCTTCCTTCCTCTTTTTGGGAAGAATTTGATAAGAATTGGTGTTAATTTCTCTTTCAGTGTCTTGGAGAATTCACCATTGAAGCCATCTGGTCCTGGGCTTTTTAGTTGTTGGAAGTTTTTAGATTACTAAATTCAATGATGTTGCCATACATCTACCCAGATTTTCTATTTCTTCTTGAGTTGCTTTTGATACTTTGTTTTTCTAAGTATTTGTTAATTTCATCTACATTATCTACTATTCATAGAATTGTTGTCCTTTTTAGTTCTTGTAAGTTCAGTAGTGATGTCTCTTCTTTCATACCTGATTTTAGTAATTTGAGTCTTCTTTTTTTCTTGATCAGTCACCTAAAGAGTCATTTTTTTTTTTTTATCTTTTCAAAGAACTAACTTTTGGTTAAGTTTCTCTATCATTTTTCTATTCTCTATTTTCTTTATGCTATAATCTGTGTTTCCTTCCTTCTTGCATTAGGTTTAGTTTGCTCTTTTTTTCTGGTTTCTTAAGGTATAAGGTTACTATTTCTGCCTCTTTAATGTAGGCTATCTGTAAATTTCCCTCTAATCACTGTTTTTACTGCATTTCATAAGATTTGGTATGTTGTTTCATACCAAACCTTCGTTCCCCTCGAAGTATTTTCTGATTTCCTTTGTAATTTCTTCTTTGACCCACTGGTTATTTAGGAGTATATTGTTTATTTCCACATATTTGTGCATTGTCAAAATTTCATTTTGTCATTAATTTCTTTTCATTGTGACTGGAAACATACTTTGTATGATTTAAATTTTTTTAAAAATTTTATTGCGACTTGTATCGTGGCCTAAAATATGGCCTATCTTTGAGAGTGTTTCATGCGCATTTGAGAGGACTGTGTATTCGGCTGTTGTTGAGTATTCCATGGATGCCTGTTAGAGCTACCCGATTTATAGTATTTTCCAAGAGTTCTATTTCCTTGCTATTCTGTAACCTTTTGTTGATTTGGGTTATTGTTTAGGGTCCTTTCATTTCAGCCCCAAGGACTCCATTTAGTAGTCATTCAGGGCAAGTTTGCTAGCAGGAAACTCTCAGCTTTTGTTCACAGTTTGTAGCTTTTGGTTGTAGTTTGTTCGTAGTTTTGTTCATCTGGGAATGTCTTAACTTAACCTATATTTTCACAGACAGTTTTGCAGGATATAGAATTCTATGCTAGTTTTTTTTTTTTTTTTTTAATTTCAGCACTTTGAATATAGCATCCAATGCCTTTTGGCATCTATGATTTCTGATGAGCAATCAGGTGTTAATCTCATTGAGGATCACTTGCACATGAAGATTTACCTCTCTCTTGCTATTTTTAAGATTTCCTCTTAGTCTTTGGCTTCCACAGTTCGATTGGGGTGTGTCTCAGTGTGGGTTTCCTTGAGTTTATACCATTTGGAGTTTAGGGAATTTCTTGAATGTGTAATGTTTTTTTGTCAAATTTCCAGTTTCCTGACAATATCTCTTTAAATATTCTTTCAGCACCTTTCTTTCTTTTCCTTCTGAGATTCCCATTTTTTTGTATATTGTTGATGGTGTCCCACATATCTCTACACTTCTGTTTATTTTCTTTCATTATTTTATTTTCCCTCAGGATGGATTATCTCAAGTGACCTATGTTCAAGTTTTCTGATTTTTTCTTCAGTCTGCTCAAAACTGCTTTGAGCTCCTACAGTGAATTTTTTATTTCAGGCATTGTAATTCTCATGTCCAGAGAAGTTTTATAAAATATAACTTTAAAAATTATAAATTTAAAACATAATAAACTTTTTATAATTTTTATTCTTTATTGATATTCTGTATTTGGTGAGACAGTTTTCTGATACTTTCCTTTAGTTCTTCAGACTTGATTTCCTTAAATCCTTGCATATATACAGCTAAAGTCACTTTTAACCCAGGTCACTGTGAATTTTCAATTAGTTTCCAAAGTTCTGAAAAAATTGATTTTGACCATTTTTTTTTTCTTTTTTTTTTGAGACAGAGTCTCACTTTATTGCCCAGGCTAGAGTGAGTGCCTTGGCGTCAGCCTAGCTCACAGCAACCTCAAACTCCTGGGCTCAAGCAATCCTGCTGCCTCAGCCTCCCAAGTAGCTGGGACTACAGGCATGTGCCACCATGCCCGGCTAATTTTTTTTTCTATATATATTAGTTGGCCAATTAATTTCTTTCTATTTATAGTAGAGATGGGGTCTCGCTCTTGCTCAGGCTGGTCTCGAACTCCTGAGCTCAAACGATCCGCCCACCTCGGCCTCCCAGAGAGCTAGGATTACAGGCGTGAGCCACCACGCCCGGCCGATTTTGACCATTTTTGAAGGCGAGTTTTATTGCTGCTTTTATGGAGAGGTCGAATTTAGAATTCTTTAATTCCCTGTTTTTGCTGATGTCACCATGCTATTATATAATCTTACATTTTAACCAAATAGTTAATGGAACATAGCCATTATGATAACCTCAATGAAAAATGTACAGTTATGGTTTGAAACTTTGTTTTCTGCACTCTCAACCTTTTCAACATCAAGTTGAAGAATTATAAAGGAGATGTTAATTTTTTCTTCTTACCAACACACACATGCACCTTACCAAATTGTATTACGTTTATTTATAATGCATGTGATTATCTCTGTGCAAGACAGGGAATTCCTCAATGACAGACACATGATTTGGTGATAATTTTAAACTCTGGTGCTTATCACAGAGCCTGGCACCTAGTAGGCATTTAATAAATGTGTTTAATAATAATAAGAGTGATGAAAAAAATAGCTGCTATATATTGAGTTCTAACATTGGCCCCAGTCCTATGCTAAGCAAATTTTTAAACTATTTTTTTAAATTGTGAAATATATAGTCATGTCACATATATGAAAATTTTAAGGAATAAACAAATGAAATAACATTGACATACCAACAACCAAGTGTTAACAGAACATTATCAGTAACTTGAATACATCTAGCATTTCTTTCCATAAATCTTAAATTGTGTTAAGCATGTCATTTTTTTTTATAGCTTTGCCAACTCTATATCCATGAATAATTTTTACACTTTACTCAAAAATTCTATAAATGTAATCATACTAAATTATTCTGTATTTAAAAATCATTAATTTCTCACTAGAGTATTTCATTACATGGACATATCTAAAGACATGAGCTAATATTAGTCCAGACTGTGTAGGCTATGCTGAGGTAATAAACAACACCTAAGGGAAGGTCAAAAAGAGAAACAGAATTTCCAGGATCAAGCCCTAGAGTATGCCAACTTTTGGAAGTCACGTAGAGGCAAAAGAGCCAGAAAAGAAGGTAAAAACTGGTTTGGCCAGTGAAATTGAAGGAGAATTAAGAGAAAGTGGTACCACAGAAGTATGGAAAAAATAGTATTTCAAACCGAAGAGTGTGGAATACTACTGAGAGTTCAATAAAATAAGCATAAAGAAGAATCCATTGGATTTGACAACATACAGGACCTATGGCGACCTTATCAGGTTACTTTTGGAGTAATGGTGAGAGACTGAAGCCATACAGGAGACTGTAAAGACAAACTGGAAAATAAGGAAGTAGATGATAGCACATGTGAATAGCCCATGAAAGGAAGCAGAGAAATGGTGAAGTTGGGATCTGAGAGGTGGAGAGATTTTTAAAATATTATGAACACTACGATGTCATGCCATCAAGAATAATTGTAGAGAGGCCAGATGTTGATGAAGCAAAATGAAGGGATAGCCCAGAGAGAAAAGCCATTGAGAAGATGAGAGAATAGGAGTCAGAGAATAAAGGAAGGGAACAGCCTGTCACAGGAAGAGGGACATCTCCAATGCAAAAGGAGGAAGGATGGAGATGGTGTAAACAATGTTTGAGGGCAGAAAAATGAGGAAGATAAATCCCACAGCTTCTATTCTCAAGGAATTATAAAGGATATTATAATTATAAAGGATATAACTAAAGGATATAACTAAGTTATATCCTTTATAATTATAAAGGATATAGCTAAGAGTGGGAGTGAAAAGGTCATCTTGAAAAGTGGGAGGGTGAGTTTGCCAAAGAGACAAAGTAGAAATACAAAGCAATATTGAGTGCCTTAGTCCATTTGGGCTGCTATAGCAAAATACCACAAACTGGGTGGCTCATAAACAGAAATTTATTTCTCATACTTCTGGGGCCTGGCAAGACCAAGATCAAGGCACTGGAAAATGCAGTGTCTGGTGAGGGCCCACTTCCTCATTGATTGATGGCTGTCTTCTTCTCACTATAACCACACATGGTAGAAGGGGCAAGAAATCTCTTATATAAGGAAACCAATCTTATTCATGAGGGCTCCACCCTAACAACCTAATCACCTCCCAAATGCTCTGCTTCCTAGCACCATCACCTTGGGAGTAAGGATTTCAACATGTGAATTTGTGGGAAACAAACATTCAGACCATAGCAGTGCCCATTTGAAGACTGCGATCATGAATTTAAAGTCAAGTCAATCGATCCACTGGTGTGATTTTTTTTTCAGTTATTATTCACCTGCTCAAGTACAAGCATACAGAAAGAAAAGTTCAAACAGGAGGATTTTGCCAGGCAGACAAAAAGGGCTGACATGTATTATCTAGGTTATAATTAATACTTATGCCAAATCAGAATAATACAAAATGTAAACTATAAAGTATGTAGCAAATCTAAGTGTTATGCTAATGGATTATTACTTATAATCTTCTATTTTGACTTTATTCTCAAGATCATATAACACTACATTTTGCCTGCTAGTCTTTCACTGGTTATTTCAGTTTTGACCTATATGGCACTTCTTTTTCTATCAGTAGATTTTCTAAAAACAATGAGATATATAAAAATGCTGCAATGGTCATTATTCTAGAAATAGTTTAATATTTTATTTGCAAAAAACAAGTAAAAAGCAAAATACATTTTTCCCGCTAGAAAACAGAGGAATTCTCTACTGGCAAGGTATCAATCTTTTTTCACAGTAGAAATAAATTATGCAAAATTTAAGCTCTTGACTTATACTTTATTTTCTATCTTTTACATATCACATATATTCATTGAAGGAAAAAAAACTAAAAATACAGATTTTTATGCCAAAACAGATAATATGTAATCAGTCTTACTCCAAAGAATCACATTAGTTATAAACAATTATAAACTTCAGACAGATGAATAGGCCATGTTCTATAAATACTGATTTGTTATATACTACATAATCTACTATAAATATTAATTTTATGTTATTGTTTTTCAAAATACTTCAAACTAGTCAGATTTTTCCCTCATGCCTCAGTTTTCTCATTTATAATTTAGGAACTTATCCCTTTTTATAGATTCATCAGAAATTAAAAATTTTTTTGCTAATAAGACTTGCCCTTGAAATCTTGGTAACATAGTAAACTCACATCAAGCACGTAGAGATTTACTCTTTAAAAAAATACAGTGAGGTTGAATCTTCCTCATAGGTAAAGCTGTAAAGTCAGAGCCCAAATCATACTTTGTAAGGAGTCACCATGCACTGCCAGCTGCAACTCTTCCTCTGGCAATGTTTCCTCCATTGTTAGTAGATCATTGTTTCTTTGGGTTGGACACCAGGTAAAATTTGCAGTTGGTTGGATTTAGGATCCATATTGCATGACAACAATCTATTTTTAAACACTAAACTTAGATGCAGCAGCTCTGGCTGCCTGCCTGCCTAAACTCATCCGATGTGCTGAGCTCCCCTTGAGTTCCTTCCAGGGCACCCACAGAGTGGAATCTACCCTGCTTAAGTTACTTTTCTCCCTCTTTTTTCCTTTTTTGCTTAGTGTATATTTAAATTCGCAAAAAAATGTGTGTAGGCAATTATATACAGTGTGCTAGAACAAAAAAGAAAGGAGATTCACTGCTAAGTACAGCAGCCGTATAATCCACTGCTCTTTTGTAACAACTCTTTAAGGACCGTGACATAGGCTAGGTCCAAAAAGCTACTAAGTACACCTACTTACATTAATAAGAAAGCAAATGAATCTTTAGGTACAGAGACATTTATTAGATCATATCTTCTTACTAATTATTAAGTTTCGATAAATTTTTTATATATAATAATTTTTTAAATTATTTTTTAATAATTTAGAACTAGTCTTGGAAAAAAAGAAAATCCCTCAAACCTTTCATACTACTTTTTGCTTTCAGAATAGAGGGGAAGCTACAGAGCTGGAGAGGCAGCTAGCAAAGAACAGAGCATCTCTGTATAGAGGGAAGATACAGAGCATTACTATCTCAGGTTGACATGTTACCTACTTCCATATTATTGAGACCAAAATGAATCATTGGGACCTATAATGTTATGATACAAAGAAAACTGGAACTATCACATTTCAAAGTAAAGATTAATGGACTAAAGAACAAAATAATGTAGTGTTGTAGAGATGCAATGCTTTGCTATCACAATCCAGTAAGGTAATTAAGAGAGAAGTGTCTGCACTTGCTGCGGCGATCGGTGTAGGATGCTCTCTGGATCTTTGTATTCATTGACTGGATCCATCACAGCTGCATACACTTCACCATAGGCTCTGCAGACTAATTCTGTGGACTGCCTTATAATCTGCTCTCTATTGATAAACAAGCAAAATGTGAACACATCATCTGAAAAAAGTGTATTTACTAAGAATTGTAAGAACACTTCATATTTGAATCAATACACTTCATTTTCATTATTGTACACACTATTTAAAAATCACTCCAACTACACAAGTCACTTATCTTGGTTTGGGGATAAAACACAGTTTTTATATTTATTATTTATTAAATTCTTCTCATTATTATGTAGGTTCCAGAGGCCAGGGACTGGTTTTTGTTCACTGTTGTAGCCTCAGGGTTAGAACAGTGCCTGATAGATATAGGATTGCTAAACAAAAACCAGAAACTGTGACTGTGTGACAATGTATTGATTTTGCAAAAGCAAATGATAATACATTAACCTTAAAGAAAGAGGCTTACAATTATTCAAATTTACGAACACTTTTTATCTCTCAGAAAAACTTACAGTAAGTGGCTTTCACATATAGCTCCTACACTAACAACGACATCTAGATTTCTCTTTCTCTCTCTGTATCATTAAGCTAAAGTCTAACACTTGCTTACAACAAATCAGAGCATTTTCAGAATGTATATGTCTACAAAAAAGCACATAAAAGAACAGCCATAGTCTTGCAAATATTTTTAAAATTATCCAGCTAGAGAAAGACAGTATTAAATTCATTAAATCTGCACCAACTCTCTCCATGTTTTCGTGACATTAACTTCCTGTCATCTCTAGCTACTTGTACTATTCATATATCACTGTACTTAGTCATGAGAACCCTGGTACTAATTTTCTGATTTTTACCAAACTAAACTAAAAATGTATCTTTCAAGTTTTACTCCTAAACCTACTTTTCTTGTAATGTTTCCTACTTTTGTTAATAGCGTAGTCCCATCACCTCAGTTCAGGTTCTAATGAACTCTTGCCTGGAGTACACGAAAACTCTACCTGGTCCTCCCCCTTTTAGTCCCTTCCACATTCAGTCCCCTAGGCACTGCTGTTCGAGTGATCTTTCAGAAGCATATTTCCTATCATGTCTCTCCCTTACCTGGGGCCTTCAAGGAGCTTCAGTGGCTTCCTCTGGTTTCAGGGAAGCCAATATTTCTTTCTCTACTATTCAAAATCCTCTTACATTTTCGACATCACTACTTCAATTCTGCAGCCCAGTGCAATTCCTGACTTCTCTCTGCCCTGGTCTGGATGACCTCAGTTCCTTTGCTCACACTTCTCCATTTGCCTAGAATGCCTCTCTCACCATTTTTAAACGTCCTTTATGTTCAGCAAAAATGTTCTCTCTTATCCATGAAGTTTTCCCTGACCTTCAGAGCTAGAAATAATTAATTCCTTTTTGGAACATCTACAGCACTTTTTCTTTTCCTCTCTTCTGGCATTTACCACTCCTGACAATAAAGCATCTACATTTTCTTGATTCTCAGATCCTAACAGATTGGGAGAGAGGACAGTTCCACGTGAAACGTATATTAACAACTGTAATACAATCCAGTATCAAAATGAACTTTAAAGTTGTTTAGAATTACAGAAATATATGATCTTCATGTCTTCATTGCTCTGCAAAACTTCAAGTAACTAAATATTTATGTTCATATGTCCTGTACCTTAAAACCCAGTATGTTTTGAATATGATGGATTCTCAATAAATAATCGCTGAATGCTTGAAGAAAAATAACTTTTTTCTTATTTAAGGAATCCCATTCTGGCCTCACGAACAACCATTCTTTTCCACAGAATGGAGTCAGCGGTTATTTCAGGCCAAACTTTTCCTTCACACAGTCAAGAATACACATACGTGACTGGCCACACTAACATAACAGTAATGGTGTTAACAGTAATATTGCGTTAGTCGTCATACAAATCAACACCATGAAGTCACCATCAATACAACATATTCTTTAAGCTGTTTTTCTAGGAAGTATATATTTTTTGATATTAATAATAATAGCCAAAATAATACATTTGTAAGACCATCTGCGGAAATATCTATATCTATGGTTTAGAAAAGAACAAAAATAACTAGATGGAATGAGAAGTTCACTTATGATGTTAGAGCATCAGTACCCTGTCCTGATGAGAAACACACTCTTGGCAAGTTGAAGCAACTTGACATTGTCCCCAAATTGCTAAAGTTTCCTTACTGAGAGTAGGCGGAAGGAAGAAATGCTGAGTAAATTCTCTGAGCAGGGTGGAATGATGCTACTGGCTCTACTACCTTTCTGCTAGAAGGAATGATGGTAGAAACTGGTTTAGAAAACTCCTTAACTAAATGAGGCTCTAAGATTTTTTTGATCTATTGATTGGTGATCTTTTCTTATCATTAATTAAGCTTAACAATGAATGCAACAAAATGATGCAAACATTATTTTTTCATAAATGAAATAAGCTACATAAACTGGTATTTTAAAACTTTGTTAGCTATCATATACATTTGGTATCCATTTTTCAGCAAGTCAGATACTGGATTTCAGAAATAGTGTTTATAGTTCTTTATTTAAAGCAATAAGACGGATTTGGAGAGAGGTGTATAAAGCATGCGTTATTCGCACCTAATACTCTAAATCTACACTCAAGCTGAACCCAGCATATATTTGATAGTATATAAGAAGTACAGAGAAACAAGGCTATTCTTTCTCATAAGAAATTTAAAATCATAATTTTTTTAAAGTACAATAATAAATGTTAAATATAATTTTTAAAAATTCAGAGTAACTGGTAAATGTAGAATTATGAAAACTTCTGAAGTAGTAAATTTTAAATTTTATTTTCAAGTCCTAATGATGAAAAAAATTTAATTTACTGAAATTTAGTTGTAAATCAGGGCACATTTCTGTTTCTAAGCTAAATTAGCTTACAAAAGTCTACCTACAACTTACGATGCAACTTAAAAACCATTATAAGTCTGCAATAGAAACGAAATAAAGCAATCCTGCTAAAACACAGATAATTAAATAAAACCAAGCCAACAAAACCAAGCAAGAGTTTATAATTTATTTTAAATGTTGGTGTGTTTGATAGTATGGGTCATCTTTATTCTGCTCCTCAATTTAAGAAGCCACTGAGATAGGGAAGGGATTGAAAAATGAGCCTGGGTATGCTGGAGAAGATAGAGACAGCAAAGCTGGTAGAGAAAAAAAATTCAATTTGTCCAATTACAAATGTTATAGTGCCATAACAATCCAGTATTAGAAATTTCAAAAAGCTTAATAAAGTCTGATATGTAACTCAATGGAAATATTATCTTTTTAAAATATGCTCAAAGAAATTAACTGTATTTTAAATAATTATTTAAAACAGTGAACTGAAATGAGAAATGAACTGCTTACTTCCAAAATCAGTGAGCTTGTCATTAATCAGTACTTCAGAATTTTTGGTTACCATAACAACATGATACAACCTCCATCATTACCATAAACCCAGCATTTCTAAAAATAGCTTATTTCAACATCAGGCTCTGTGCTCACTAAAATTGGGCTTTATTTTAGCATCACAGTTAATAGTGTAATCAAATGTGCTGCAACAGAAAAGGTGACAACAGTTTAAGCCTAAAAATCTAAGATGATAATATTCTTATGAATAATAGATTGGGTTAAATTATGATTTCTCTTTATCAAACATCAAAAATGTCACAATGGGTCAAGTTAATTTTTCACCCCAGGTCAGCTTTCTGTCTCTAAGTGAAATTAAAACATGGTTTTTATGAGGCCAAGGTATATATCTCACATGTATTATCAATCACATCTGTCAAACGCCTTTGAGCAACCTTTAAAAATAATAAATATAATCTCAGCATAGAAAAGGGTTACTAAAACACAATATAGTCTAATGTTGAAGAGAATAGGTTCTAGAATCAGAAATACAAGATTCAAATCATGGCTCTGCTTCTTACTAGTTGTTTATATTTATAGTCGTAATTATTATGTAAATTAATCCATTATCTTAAAAAGTATTTTGTATCTGTGTATCTATACAGACATTCAATTACTTAATCCTTCTAAGCAATGTCCTCTTCTGTTAAACAGAAGTCCTAGTTCATAAACTCATTGGAAAGGATTAAATTAAGTAATCCATTAAAGGATCACTCTGGCTGAGATGTTCAGATTAGGCTGTAGGGGTTCGGTTGGAGGGTGGTGGAGAGGGCAAGAGTGAAAACAGAATAAATCAGAGGTTCATGTGATAATCAGGCACAGATGATGCTACCTTAGACCAGAGTGGCAACTGTGGAAATGTTTAAAAGTGATGAGTTCCATCTTATAGACTCTTTCTATATAAATATTAAATAAGATGGTTTCATAGGAATTGTAATTGGAGCTGTATTGGAGTTATTTATAGATTAAGTCATTCTACTAGTGAATTCCCTCTCCCCCATGAACAGAGTATGCCTATTTATTCAGACCTCCTTTTATAATTTTCAACAGTTTTATAAGTTTATTCATATAATTTTCCATATAGTAATATAATTGGGTTTATTCCTACAAAACAATCTTGTGACTATTATAATAAAACCTTTTATTTTTCATTACATGTTCTAAGTAGATATTGCTAATATATAGGAAAGGTAATAATTTTTCTACATTAATTTTGAATCTGGCCAAGTAACAACTCTATCTTAGCTCTATTAGTTTATTGTTTGACTTGTTTTGCTTTGGGTGCAGACATCTAAAATTAATAACTTTTGTTTATTCTTTTCAATATTTATCAGTAAACCCATTATATTGGGTAGTACCTCCAAGGGGAATAGTAGATATGATAGTAAGTATGCATATCATATGTTAAACTTTAATGAAAACATTTCTAATGTTTCATAATTAAGCATGATGTTTGCCATAGATTTTCAGTATTCCAACCTGATCTTATGGTATTCATCTCTAACTAGTTTATGTAGGAAATTCCAGTAAGATTTTTCATTCATTCATTTATTTTTGAAACAGATACTCACTCTGTCACCCAGGCTAGAGTGCCATGGAGTCAGCCTAGCTCACTGCAACCTCAACCTCCTGGGATCAAGATCCTCTTGCCTCAGCCTCCCGAGTAGCTGGGACTACAGGCATGCGCCATGACGCCCAGCTAATTTTTTTCTATTTTTAGCAGAGACAAAGTCTTGCCCGTGGTCAGGCTGGTCTTGAACTCCTGACATCAAGCGATTCTCCAGCTTCGGCCTCCCAGAGGGCTAGTATTATAGGTGTGAGCCACCACGCCTAGCCTGGTAAGATTTTTCTTTGTATCCTCTGGTCATGGTGTTTCTTCTCTTAATACAATGGCTTGATTTTTTAAAAGGATTTTTCACATCTTACAGGCTTTATATCTAAGATCTTAACTATTATCAATATAAAATACTCCCCTTTGACTTTTTAAAATAATTTTCACCTTGAATTCAATTTTGTCTTCATATTGAAACTCCTGCTTTCTTTTGTGTGATTTTGTTTTAAATGGTCACTTGCAAAGAGCATATAAGTGAACTGTTTAAAACCTAAAATGACACTCTTCTATATTAAAGTAGGCTAACAAGTTACTCACACTCATTGTAAAAACTGATTTAAATTAGAATTTGTAAAAGCAAACTTCCTTTGAATTTTCTAGTTTTTAGGATTTATTTCCTTTTTTGCTCATTCTTACATTAGCTTAGTGAATGTTTTATGTGCACTTGAAAAGAATGTATTTTCCATATGCTAAATATTCCTATTAGGTTATGATTGGTGGCATTGTTCAATTCTTTCACATCATAATAATTTTCTGTCTACTTTTTCTATCAATTAGAGAGTACTGTATTGTAATATCTAACTATAATATTTGATATACCTATTCCTCAATTCTGTAAACTTAATGTTATTTGCAGCTCTGCTATTAGATGCACATATTTACTATTATATTTTCTTCATGTTACATTGCTTCTGTTACATTGTAAAATGTCCTTAACTCTGGTATTATTATCTGTCCTGTAGTCTAATTTTCCTGATATTAATGTAGCTACTCCAGCTTTATGATTATTGCTTACATGGTATATCTTTTATCATTCTTTTACTTTTAAACTATCTGCACCTTTACATTTAGAATGGATTTCTTATAAAGAGCATATAGTTGGGCCATGCTTTTTCACCCAACCTGACAATCTCTGTCTTTTAATTACAATGCGTTGTCCTTTAACATTTACTAGTTACTTATAAGGCTGCATTTAAGTCTATCATCCTGCTATTTGTTTTATTTGTTCTCTTTTCCTCCTTTCTCCCTTCTTTTGATATAATTGCTTTTTTTTAACATTCTATTTTATCTCATCTACTAGTATGTTAAATAATTTTTGTTTGCTTTAGTGGCTGCTGTAAGGTTTACAATCTACCTTCAAGCAGGATTATATATTTTGTAGTTAATTTAATAACCATACAACATCACAATACTACACTTCCTTCCTACTGCATCTTTTGCACTTCTACTGATTATATGTTTTATTCCTATGTGTTTAAAACTCCACAATTCGCTGCATTTTGCTTTAAATGGTCAACAATCATTTACTATTATATGTAGCATTTCCAGTGCTCTTTATGACTCTGTGTAGACTGAGTTTTCTTCTGGTATCATTTTCCTTCAGCTCAAAGAACTTCATTTCTTACAGTGCCTTATGTTGGTGATAAATCTTCTCTACTTTTGTTAATTTCAAAAACATATTTATTTCACATTTACTTTGAAAGATACTTTGAAAGTTTACTATTTTTCCATTCACCTTTTTAAAGGTGATATTACATTGTGTTCTGGTTTGCACTATTTCTAATGAGAAGTCAGTAGTAATACCATTGTTTCCTGCAAATAATGTTTTTTTTCCTCTGGCCACTTTTAACATTTTTCTCTTTATCACTGGTTTTTAATAATTTGATTATGGTGTGCCTTGGTATAGTTTTCTCTGTCAGGGCTTATTTACCTTCTTGGGTCTGTGGGTTCATGTTTTCTATCACGTCTGGAAAAAATTCTCCTTTTATTTCTTCAAACTTTTCCTGCTTCGACTGCACTATGATAA